>CAUYQV010022978.1:0-157027 GCA_963574575.1 Galagoides demidoff | reverse complement strand
GGCTGCAACCAAAAAATAGCCAGGTGTTGTGGCAGGCGCCTGTGGTCCCAGCTACTTGGGAGGCTGAGGCAGGAGACTTGCTTGAGCCCAGGAGTTGGAGGTTGCTGTGAGCTGTGATGCCATGGCACTCTACCCAGGGGGGATAGCTTGAGGCTCCGTCTCAAAAAAAAAAAAGGTAATTCTGTGGCCCCAAAGAATATGTTAGAAAATATTTTCTTCCTTCAACTATTCTAGAAGAGTTTATATAGAGGCAGATTATTTCATTTTATAATTTTTATTCAGTCTTCAACAGTGACCCATCTGTGGTTGGATATCTTTATTTTTTAATGTAAGGAACTTAACGACATATCCAATTTCTTTTCTAGACCTTGGGACATTTACATTATCTACTTTTTCATGAATGAACTCTGGGAATTTGTGTCTGTCAAGGTATTTGTCCATGTCATGTAAGTTGTCAAATTCATTATCATAAAGTTATTTATGATATTTACTGATGTCTTTTTAGGGCCCATGGAATATGTAGTATTCTCACATCATTCATTTCTGATGTGCAGTTGTGAAGTTTATATATATATATTTTCCCCTGCATAAGTGCTTCCCAGCCCATGGGGAATACAAGCTAAGATCTAGCCCAGGCTCAGGGTGGCAAGGTATACAACTTGTAACTTTGTCTTTCTATGCACCCTTTCCTAATTTGCTTCATGTACACAAAGACATCACCATGGGCTACTAACAAACACTTCTAAGATCTGTCACATTAACAAACAAACTGATTTAGAGTTATTTGAAAATGATGCTGACGTCTGAAAAAGAAAGATAATAAGAAAAAAGAGAAAAGAAGAAAAAAAGAAAATAAGCCCCTCCAAGTAAGGAATTTGACGAGCTACCCCTGTGTCTCAAGTATTGATCTTGGGACTAAAACAGACATAAAAGAAATCTTACCCTTACAGGTAACAGAAATCTTACCCGATTTTCTAGAAAGAACAGAAAGATGATAAAAAATACATAAAATAAATAAATTGTATTCACATATAAGGTAGAATGTGTGGAGTGCTTGTATGAGGAGTTCAAGGTAGACTTTCAAAGTTTTCTGAGGTCGGTCAAGGTAAGTCTTATCAAGAAGGTGCTATAGGAGGCCAAACCTGAACACGCTGAGGAAGTAGAAACTGGTGTGTGGGGAGGCATCCCTGCAGTGCTGGAATGAGAGTGTGAGACCAGTGGAATGAGGAAAAAAGAGCAAGAGAGGGGAGGGCAGAGGTTGCAGGAGTTAAGATTGAGGTGGATCTTGAGACCCTACATTATACCTTGGCTAAGAGCTCATCATTTTTTCCTTTTGAGGGGATTGTTACAACATAGGTAGGTAATGCATAATATGGCAGATAATAAAAGGGGGAGTGTTTTTTTTTTTTTTTTTTGAGAGAGAGAGAGAGAGAGTTTCACTGTGTTGCCCTGGGTAGAGTGCCATGGTGTCACAGCTCACAGAAACCTCAAACCCTTGGGCTTAAGCAATTCTTTTGCCTCAGCCTCCCACGTAGCTGGGACTACAGGTGCTCCCTACAGTACCCGGCTATTTTTTGTTATTGTTGTTATTGTCATTGTTGTTTACAGGCCTGGGCTGGGTTCGAACCCAAGCCAAAAGGGGGAGTATCTTAATGTTTTAGATCCTCTTCTTGCTTCATGACTGCTGAAGGAGAAGCACCCTTTTCTTAATAGACCCTTCCTGTCAGGGCCCTAGAAGACCTAGGCAATGTTCCATACAGGTTGATAGAAAAAACAAAAAAGAGAGAGAGAGAGAAGCATGGTGAAAAATGGGATATGGGTGCTCAAGAACTAAAGATTTGAGGAGGAGTTAGAAGAGGAGTAGTTCTTTTGGAGGAGAGATATAGAGACAGTGAACTCGCAAAGTTCTACTGCAATTTGTTTGCCGTGATTTCCATTCCTCAGGACATTCAAGAAAACCTAAAGTATTGCTTGATGACTTGGGATAAACACAAACTGAATAAAAAGAAAGCCTAAAGTAGAGATTTAATTTTTTTCAAGCTTCTCTGTTTTCAAATTTGCTGTTCTTTTGGATGATACTATATGACAAGTTGCACTGAGGCATTCCAGTATGTGGGTGTTACCAGGAGAGAGAGAGAGGAAAAAAAGGAAAAAATCACGAAAGTTCTTGTATTTAGAAGATAGAGATTATATAAAGATTTTTCAATGTTTTTGTCTGTTGGTAATGTAGTTATCTATTTTTTTGTTTAAATTCTTTAATCATTTGATCTCTTTATTAACCAAAAACAATGTATCATATTTGAACTTATTTAAAAGCTTACAATTATACCGATTTTCTACATTAGACTCTTTCTCTAGAAGTCAGTAAGCATTCTCGGTTACCTAAATAGCCTCTAAGAAATGACTTTTAGATATTAGATTGAACACTATGAGATTGCAGGGATAGGACTGCAGTGCTATTTCTGAATTATTTTTTAACTCAAGGTTCAGTCAGCACTATATTTTTGCCCATTTTATGGGAAAATGACACCAGGCTATATTCAGAAGACTTCACACTACACAGCCAGTGAACACACAAACCCTCTTTATTTCAAAATGATTTGCATGGAATCTTAACTACCTGCCAAAAAGCCTGCAATGAGAGATAAAATTCTTGAGTATAATAAAATGCATTTTAAATCCTCTCATTCAACACAGCTCCTTCAACCTTCCCTTCTGAGGGACAAGAGTCATGTCCAGCCTGTCACCATGACATATTTACCTAAAACCACATCCCATGAAAACCAAGGGGGAAAAAATAATGGTATTTTTGGTTGTATTTCACAAGCCCCCCAAACTGCACAAAAAACATAGTCCTCTTGTCTAACTTCTCTGTGCAGCTTGCTTTCCAGCTGCAAATTTTAGCTGCCATAATCATTGTGAAAGGACAAAAATCCCACCGTAGTACCTCTCCCCTGACACTGCCCTGCTATGCTGCACAAAGTAGTGTGCATTTGCTGCAGTTCTAAAAGGAGAAACTTCTAGTCCCTTATATTCGCAATTGTGTGGATCGCAGAAATCCTAGTCATCCAAACTTGGTGAGGCCCTTGCAGCTACAACAGTTCCCTTTCCCTACCACTTTCACCCTCTATTCCCGTTTTCTTCACAGGTACTGGCAGGGATATGAGGACATTTTTTTTTTTTAAACCTGAACAGATTGTATGAGAATTGATCCTATTTCTCATCCTCCAACTATCTGTCTAATCAGATATCTTCTTCCCACATTTGAGGTCTTACGAGAAGAAACGAGTTCCTTACAAAATCAAGTTCTTCCATCTTTTCTCTGAACTTGCTACTCAAATGCAGAATCTCCAGCTCCCTGTTGGACTCTTTGAATTAGAACCTGCCTTTTCCCAAGCTATCTTGGGAATTTGTACGCAGTCATGTGTGGAGAGCGCTGGCCTCAACTTCCCTTACTGGTGTAAGACAAGTTTGAGCCCTTCACGGAAGTTTACAAAAATGTCAGCATTATCGCGAAAGTGTATTTTTCCATCCTGCTAACTTCTCCATTCAGCACCAACTCAGTTCAGTGTTGAAATTGTTAATAAATAACTTCTATTTCTCCTTACCTACTGATTACATAATGCTCCGCCATCTCCGTAAGCCCCCTTATCTATTCCCGAAAATCTTGACAGTTACCAGTGCCTTTCCGCCAAGAGCTATTAAACATATACATGTCAGCTGTAACAAACCACTTGTTCTAATTACCACTAATTAAGCCTTTGGTAAGCCTCATGAGCTATGATAATAAACCAGACATTACTGCCACATCTTCTATTTTATATTTACTCATATTCTTCCTTTTGTGCCCTCTAAATAACCTTTATCACACCTAGCCTGATTCAGTTCCTTAAAGTAGCTACTCTTGCCTAGAGAAACATTTGGGGGACTATAGTACTCTACCACAGCACAAATACCCCCAAAATGAGCTTTCAGAAGAACACATACTTTGAAAGGCATCAGAAATCCAGGGGCAGCTTAGCTGAGTGGTCTGCCTCAGAGTCTCTCATCACATTGAAGTCGAGACGTGCACCAGCCAGCAGTTATCAAAGACTCGACAGGGACCACGGCAAGGTTTCTCAGTCTTGGAACTATTGATATTTGGGGCTGAACAATCCTTTATATTTTTGAGGGGCTTTCTTATATATTATAAGATTTCTGGCAGCATCCATGTCCTCTACCCACTAGATGACAGTTGTACCCCCCACCAACCATTTGTGACAATCAAAAATGTTTCTACATCAACAAATTCCTGGGGAACAAAATGACCTTCAATTGAAAACCATGGGCCAAAGGTTCTGCCTTCATGAAGGCAGACTCATTCACGGTTGGCTGAAGGCCCAGGCTCCTTGCTGGTTATAGACAAGAAGGCCTCAAGTCTTTGCCACGTGGTAGTCTCCGTAGGTCTGTTGAACATCCTTAGACATGGCAGCTAGCTTTCCCAAAAACGAATGATCCAAGAGATAGCACAGAAGAAGTTATGATGTTTTTTATAACCTAGTCTTTGAAAGTCACTCTCCTTCATTTCCACAATACTGTCCTAGCTGGATGTTATTACTCTATCAAGTCCACACTCAAAAAAAGAAAGTCTCCATTTCTTGAATGGAGAAGTATCTAGAAATTTCTGGAAATATTTTAAAAGTACTACAGGGCTCCATAGGAAAAACAATGTCCTTACCCACATGAAATGTTTATAAAGTTAGATCCTAAGATAGATATCTGGTTTCTCTCACTTATCCCACATACTCTTCTTTCATATTCAGTATAATCTCTATAAGTTGACCACACAGGGGACTGTAAAAAACTGGTCAACATGTAGAGCTGATCAACAAGAAATCAGGCCTACTGTATTGATACGTGCATGTGATACATGTCCCGTCTATGAAAATTAAGTCTACATAAGGACGTGGTCAATTATGGTGGTTCTACTGCATGTAAGGTATGTGTGCATGTGTATTTATATTTAGGCAGATATCCCCAGTATTTGTCTTTCCTTGGATATATTTTTCCTTTTCCCTTTATTATAGAACATGGAGATCTCGTTCTTTTTTTTTTTGGCCGGGGCTGGGTTTGAACCCGCCACCTCCAGTATATGAGACCCGCGCCCTACCCTTTTGAGCCACAGGCACTGCCCCAGAACATGGAGCTCTCTTTCGAATGTGAGATCTCTAACATCCTTTCCACACAGTCATCCTTTGTTTCTAAGCTTAGCTTCCTGCTTTAGACCCCACATCTTAAAGTCACCTTGTCATCTCCTGCTCGTCTCACCTCCCACCACCTCACCTTACACTTAGCCCATGTTTCCTCTTCTTACTGGTTTAAACTAAATAAAAAATGAAATAAGGGCACTGAGAACAGCTGTCCTAATTTCCTTAGTCCTTTCCCTCTTTATCTCTATAGCTTCCTTTTACTTTGTGCCTCTCCCAACTACCAGCCTAATTCTATCTTTCCATCAGTTATAGATTTTGTATACAAACTTGAGCTAAAGCGTCTCTGTTTAAATGTGCTAAATGTCTGTCAGCAGTTTTTCCCAAAGTGTGGGCTTGAAGTCTATCAGAACCACTTGATGAAATACAGAAATCCAGGCTCTCTGTGGACAGACGTGCTCTGCCAGATCTTGGCAGGTGGGGTCTTGGTATCTGCTCTTATACAAAAGCTAAATCACTAATGAATCTTTCTTTCTTGTTTTTTTTTAATGTTTATAAAAATATCAAGTAAACAGTAGAGTGATTATGAGAAAATTCTTCTAGATTACCAAGAGGAAACATCTACTTCTAACTTTTTCTGTCTCAGAAATCACTTAACCAGTTAGCCACGGTTACACACACTAAAATAGATGCATAATCCAGCAATCTGTAGTGACCGTCTCAAGCTTATTTATGGTGTAATGTCTGTGATATTCAAAGTCAGAATCATTGGAGATTTACCCAGCTATGAATCACTTTCTCACCAGAATTTGCAATCACTTTTTTTTATTAACTGTTGAGTCAGAGTTATGTCCCTCGTGCTGATATAGTAAAGGCCAATCAAATAACATTAGGTGTTATTTTGTTTTTGTTTGTTAATGAGATGCTATAAATTAAGAGGCAGCATATGAAGTACCAAAATTTTTACAGAATTAATACCTCTTGGGGGGGAGTTGGCAGCTGTAAGCATAGCCCAGGACCAGTATCCTAGTTAATGAATAAGTGACCTAGTCAAACCCTAAGGAAACACTGTTATAACAGCCATGAAATACTAAAGGTGGGGAATATTGGGCATAGCTTGTAAAGAAAAACACACACACACAAACACACACATGCACACATGCACGCACATCATGAACCTAGGGAAGCTTAATACTTTGGGAACTAGGTCCCAGTACTTTGGTTTGTTTGCTTATTGGTTTTTCATTTTCCCTGAACTCTAAGTAATCTCAGGGTGCCACCTGGCCCTGTGCTTATCTCGCTTCCCTGACTGAACAGGGTGAATTTCCTGGGAATTCTTGGATCTTCCAGAGTCTTTGAGATGCTTACAGGGTTGTAATCTGCTAGAAAAATATTTTTTTTTTTTTACAAATGTCCACCATTACAGCACTGAGGTCAACTGTGGGTTATTTAAAGAAACTTTTTCTATTGAGAACTTCAAAAGACTCTTGGCAATAACCAGTTCATTCAAACTTTTGCATTAAGAAATGCAACCAAACTTTAGCATGGCTTTTAGAAGCTTAAGACTCTGTCTGTAGGGTGACATCAGCCACCCAAGAGAATTGACTACTTTTTCCAGTCAAAACCTGGTAAGAAGTTTATAGGCCCCAGATGCCCTCTTAGAGAATACATTTCAGAAAGCTTTTAGTTATAAATTCTTTCTCTGCCCTTTTAGATGCAAATTTTTTACCACCAAAAACTATTTTCTAAAAAACAAAACAAAACTATTTCCTAAGACAACCAGGGTGTAAGGGGGGATGTGTGGGAAGTTGTCTGTCTCTTTAAAATGCGAATAGTCCAGAAGATAACTCTCACTCTCCTAGTCCCTATGGGAAGGTAAAGGCCTACCTGTGGTGGGGAATTTGTTCCAACTGGCACCATTGCCTCTTGACAAAGGAGTTTATTTTTCCTTTAGATAAGTACCAATTACCAACCCCAGATGGTCTAACCCCACACCACTGCCACATGCACACCCCCTTGTCCCCCTTCAGTGCCTTTCCCAGCACACCCCTCCACTTAACACCTCTTTGCCTTTTGTTCTGGCAAAGTTGAACTCAGTGAACAGTAGACTCTCTTTCCTATTGCAATAGTTGCTATTGACAGAATAAAATTTGTCTTTCCTGCCTTTAACCAGCATCCAGCTTTGTTTATCTTCGACACTCTGATTCACGGTAACAAAAAGTTAAATCACATTTGTCATGTGCTTGAAAAATTGGGGGATATGCTGTGACATACTTCTAGAAAGAACGTGGATGGACATAAACCACACACAATGAGTGACAAGATTGAACTTCTGCAGAAGCCGTGCATTTCTAGAATAGGAAATATAGTAAAGGTTGAGAAATATCCCCATGCTTCTATGTTCTAAGAAGTGAGAGGGGCTGAGTGCAGATCACCACCCACACATATTCTAAGTCCCGTCTCCATCTTTCCTCACCAGTCCATTGTTGATGACTCTTCATCTACCTGTCCCCATTAAACCCTGGTGCCCTTACTTTTATTTAGCTGTTCCTCAAAGGGCAAAGGAGAGTCAGTTGTAGGGCCAAGGGTATCTGGGATAGGAGCAGTGAGGAGTCCACATCCAGATCCTCCAGATCTACTAGCGCCTTCTCACTCTTTCTTGTGGACAATTGCTATGTTCTTCATTCTATGTAAAATGTTATACGGACACAGGTTCTATATTCTCCCTGCCATGTTCCAACCACATTACTAACCTTAATCCTTCATTCTATAGAAATTATGTAGCTGCCAGTACTATGTTTAAACTATATTTAGTTGGAAGATGACAGCTTTAATCTCCAGGTGCTTCGGCTGGGAGGAGTGAAGTTGCTCCATGAGGCAGAAAAAAATAACACAGGAAAAGGATTTGGAAAAGGGAAGAGACTTCAATGCAAGAATTAATACAATAGTCTTACTTATTTTTCACCGATTACCATGAAGGGTTACAAATCTCTTACTGCAGCTTTCCTGGAAAACATAACATGACTTGTGAAAAGCATTGGTGCTCAAAAAGTGTTTATATTTTCAGAGTTTTGCCATGAATCTGTGCAATGACAATCAAAAACAGAAATAGTATAAGAAATGGAAATATATAATATAATAAATATATATAAAATAAATAACATATATCTTAAGTAAAGCAATGCAAAATAATTCCCATCGGGTCCTGTCTGGTGGAGGTTGGGCTGATTTTCCTTTCCCACTGGGGAAGAAACCAGTTTCCCTCTATTTACACATTCATTTCAGCATTCCTTATTATAAATGTATCTGTTCCCTTGGATTTTTCTTCAAACTGATTGTAAGGTCTCACTAATTTCTTCATCAAGAAGTTAAATAGAATCTTTAACAAGCTGTCATAATTTTAGCTTTTTTTTTTTGAGACAGTCTCACTATGTCACCCTGAGTAGAGTACTGTGGCATCATAGCTAACAGCAACCTCCAAGTCTTGGGCTTAAGTGATTCTCTTGCCTCAGCCTACCAAGTATCTGGAACTACAGGTGCCTGCTTGTAAATGCTCGGCTATTTTTTGGCTGTAGTTGTCATCGTTGTTTAGCTGGCCCAGGACAGGTTCAAATCTGCCAGCCTTGGTGTATGTGGCTGGCACTATAAACACTGTGCTATGGGTGCCCAGCCTTTTTTCTTTTTTTTTAAATGATCTCTAACTGATCATTTAAAAAATAAGATGAAGTGAAAGTAAGATGGAATCAGTCAGGCTGGGGCCAACATGACACAGCTGGTCTGGTTTGTTTAAGTTGTAAGTGACCTTCACGCCCATCTCTCCTTCTTATTGTTTTGTAAATATAGCTCCCACCCTAAAAAGATGCCTATCTTGAATAGCTTAGGTGGATTGCTTTTGGAGATTAATTTTTGAAGTGGAATGTTGTAATAGGTCATTGAGTTATGCTGATTTTTATTTAAAATAAGGGTTAATGTGGTCTTTGCTTTGAACTTTTATGTATAAAACTGTGATCTTGGAGATGGAAGATCAGAACAAATTTGGAAGGGCTACTCTCACTGTTCTCCAGAATCACAAGCCTTCTGACAAATTTTGGTGGGCCTATCCACCATACTGGCTGCATGTTGGCTGACAGTGAGAGACGGCTGAACCCTAGCCATTCGAAATGTTACTTAACAACAAAAAAAGGAAAAGAAGAGTCATTAGCACTCAAAAATATGGCTCAATTCCTATAGCACAGTGGTTATGGAGTCGGCCACATTCACCAATGCTAATGGGTTCATAATCAGCCCGTGTCTGCTAAACAACAATGACAACTGTAACAAAAAATAGCCAGGCATTGTGGTGGGCACCTGTAGTCCCAGCTACCTGGGAGGCTGAGGCAGGAGAATCGCTTAATTCCAAGAGTTGGAGGTTGCTGTGAGCTACGATGCTACAGTACTCTACTGAGGGTGACATAGTGAGACTCTGGTCTCAAAAAAAAGGAAGGAAGGAAGGAAGGAAGAAAGAAAGAAAGAAAATAAGCAGAGCTATCTAGAGTTATCAAAAGTGATTTGGAAGCTAGAAAGTTGCTAATCGTGGCAGATTTAGGAAGTGAACACCTCAGAGACCTAACACCTGTGCAGGTGGAGGTGAAAAGCAACAGGAAAACAAGCCACTCCTGTAGGTGACACCAGACAGTGTCTGAGATGGAAAGAATCGGGGGCTGCTGAAGGTGGTGTGGAGCTGAAAACATGGACGTCATGAAATTCATATAAGGGGCTAGGGGCGTGTGGCTCAATCGGCTAAGGCACCAGCCACGTACACCTAAGGTGGCGGGTTCGAATCCCCAACTCGGGCCCACCAAACAATGATGGCTGCAACCAAAAAATGGCCAGGCATTGTGGCGGGCACCTGTGGTCCCAGCTACTTGGGAGGCGGAGACAGGAGACTCTCTTGAGCCCAGGAGTTGGAGGTTGCTAAGAGCTGTGATACCATGGCACTCTACCCAGGGGAATAGCTTGAGGCTCCGTCTCAAAAAAAAAAAAAAGAAATTCATATAAGGAACATTCCATTCCCATACCCCACTCCCAGGTAAAGATTTTCTGTTGGTTTCTAGAAAGCTGCCCATGAATTAGGCAGAAGATTGGAAGAGGCTGTTGTAGAAGGACAGCCAAAAAAGGAAATTGTCGCTGCTGGTGTCACCCAATTAATCTACACACAGAGTTTTCAATCTGCTTTTTGAATATAAATGTTAATCAAAAATCTGACATTTGGGAAATTCTCTTCTGTGTGTGAGAGAAAAAGAGAGAGAGAAAGAGAGAGAGACTGAGAAAGGAATGCAGAAAGAACAGAGGAGTTAAAGCAATGAGCCAAATGACAACTTAGTGGACCATGGTTTAGGATTAGCCCAGGGACACACACTACATACGTGAATGTAACAACTGGGTCATTTCACCCTAATGGGAAAAGAGGTCACTATTTAAGAATCGGTGTTCAGAAAACTAATAGATTGAGGGGCGGGGAATGTAATAAAATTGGAATATAAAAATTATACATGGATTCAAGTTTTTCTCCAGGCCTTCGCAGTTTGTAGGTTTTATACCCCATGATTCCCTGGAGGGGCAGTAAGAGATGATTATTCATGTCCTGGGATACCTTGGCATTCATGTCTTCAAAGATAATCTTGTTATAAGAAATAAGAGTTGGGATATTCCTGCATTTCTAAACATTTTATCATTAAATTTTAAAAATATATGAAGGTAAATAAAAAGTATAATGATTCCAACATACATTTCAGTGATGATCAGCTTGTGGTTATCTTCTACCTTCCAATCATGTTAAAGCAATTTCTTATAACCTCACTGACACACATTTTTTAGGATCTCCATATGACAAGTATCCTTTCAACAATTCAGTGTTGACATTTCAAATTGTTCCATACATGTTAAAAAAAGATTTTTTACTGTTTTGTCTGAATTCGGATATAAATGAAGTCCACATATTACAGTGGGCTGTTATTTCTCCAGAAGTTTCTTTTACCCTAAAGGTTTCTTTCTTTTCTTTTCCCTTTCACAATTTATGGTGGAGAAACCATTTTTTTTATTTCTTAGCAGGGTGTCCAACCTTTTTTCCTATTATTATCATTATTATTATTTTTGAGACAGAATCTCATTCTGTTGCCCAGGGTAGAGTGTGGTGGCATCACCATAGCTCATAAGCAACCTCAAACTCTTGGGCTCAAGAGATCCTCTGGCCTCAGCCTCTGAAGTAACTAGGACTACACATGCCTGCCACAATGCCCAGATAATTTTTCTGTTCTTAGTAGAGAAGGGGTGTCACTCTTGCTCAGACAGGTCTGGAACTTCTGAGCTCAAGTTAATCATCCACTTTAGCCTCCCAAAGTGCTAGTATTACAGGCATGAGCTACAGCTCCCAGCCTCAACCTTTTTTTCTTTCTTTCCTGCTACACATTGGAAGAATAAGAGCTGCCTTGAGCTACACAAGAAATACACAAACACTAATGAAAGCCTATGAGCAAAAGAAAAGGTCTGTGCATACTTTTTGTAATATCCAACACCACAGAGAAGGAAAACAGTCCTTAAATAACCGGCCGCAGGCTGGACACCCCAGAGAGAGCTTCCTGGGTCTTATTTTTGCTTGTTTCATCCATTGTGTCATCTGGTATATTTCTCCACTACCTGTATTTTCTGTAAATCAGGTGGATCTGGAGGTTTGATCAGAACCAGGCTCAACACCAATTCACGGGCAATGTGCTTCTTTTCCACCATGAACTATATGATGTCTGGTTGTACCTTCAGTAATTGATGTTACCAGTTGTTAATAATCAATGTCTTGATCTGCTAATGCATTTGGAGTTGGCAAATGGTGATACACTAATTCAATGCATGCCTTCTCACTGCCCAGCTGTATTAGACTTCTATAAAGGAAATTTCTCCTACTGTTTGATTACCGATTAATAGACGAGATAAAAGACAAAACAGAATACATTCTTGGTTCTTTTCCTCTACACATTGTTTTTTTTTTTTTTTTAAATAATAAGTTGATTAACAAGTATCCTAGAGTGGTAAAGTATAATTTTGTCTTCTATTGAATCACTGTGAATTCATGGACTTTTAGCGTATTTGATTTGTCTACATCTATTAAAGTTATTGGTTGAATTATCTGACATTTGGTGAGTTGGCTACCAACCCTGCTAGTGCCTTGATTCCAAGTTGGCTCATGAAATAGTCTTGATGCCCTCCAGTTTTCTTACTAGTTGTTATTAAAAGGTTTCATGCTCAGCGTATATACATGGTACAACGTACCTTATACGCCAGACTTAGAATCAGTCATTTACATAAGAAATCCTGCTTTTCTTGTTTGTTCCCTTTTTTATTTGTTGTTTTAGTGGAAAATAGTATACTAAGATCATAAACTATGGGGGAAGGGTGTTTTATTTAATATGTTTAAGTGAAAATGAAATAAATAAGGCACACTATAAAATAAAAGACTTCCTCTTTGTTAAAGAAACACACACAGAGAGAGGCATGCAAATTTACAAATATAAGCCTGGGAGACTGAAATGATAATTTCCAAATTTTTTTTTTTTTTTGAGACGGAGCCTTAAGCTATCCCCCTGGGCAGAGTGCCATGGCATCACAGCTCATAGCAACCTCCAACTCCTGGGCTCAAGTGAGTCTCCTGCCTCCGCCTCCCAAGTAGCTGGGACCACAGGAGCCCGCCACAACACCCGGCCATTTTTTGGTTGCAGCCATCATTGTTGTTTGGCGGGCCCGGGCTGGGGATTTGAACCCGCCACCTTAGGTGTACAGGGCTGGCGCCTTAGCCGATTGAGCCACAGGCACCGCCAATTTCCAAAATATTAACATAGATTTTATCTGTGTAATTTAAGGTTAACAATGATTTTTATTTTCATATATGTATCTGTATTTTAAAATAAGCATACTTGTATATTCCTTCAAGAAAAGATGGACTGAAAAATTTAAGTCTATAGTAAATATTTTGTATTATGACAAAATTACTATAACAATTCCTCTTAAATTATACAAGTTGTCCTTGAAAGAACAGTAAGCATGAATTAGTTAATATTTGCAAGTCACTTTAAAAATAATAGGTCTGTGTGGCATTATTCCATTTAGTTTATGACATATTAATAATGCATTTTATTTATCTGGCATTTGAAGTAGAGCTTAATGAATTAATAAACATAATATCCAATCATGTTTAATGAAGAGCTTTAAAATGACTCATCTAAATAATTCTGTTATAATTTTATAATAATAATTATATTGAGCACTTTTATTGCATTTATTCCTTGAAAGTATTTTGTAAACAACTGGTGAGTCAATACTTATTACAGCTATCTTCAGGTAAAATGGAAAAGAGGTGTCCTTGCTATATTCTTATTAAGAGTACTTGCTAGACACAAAGACAAGCTTAAAAATGTACTCTTGCCCGGATGGTGGATTATGGATTTGGCTTCAGGATAAGGTAGGACTCAAAAGATAATCCTAACACTACCATGGAGTCCAGTGTTGGACTTACTCTTTACAAACGAGGGAAGTGGCTCAAATGTCTACAGCTCTAATACTTCAGCAATCACAAGCATGTCATTGACTGGATAATATAACCAGGGGTCTTTCAGCCATGACCATGAAATTCTTACATCTGGAGAAATCTTAAGAGGGGCGTGGGACTGTTTTGATTCCAATATCAACAAAAGCATAGCTTTTCTGATTTTAAATGGAAGTGTTAAAAGTCTGTAACTTCTGGCAGCTTCGCTTTTATCATTTCAACAAACAATAAAAGAGCAATGTCCTCCCAAATATGCCTCCAGCTAAATTACCCTTTGTTTGTACACAGTGGTTGCAACTGGCCAAGGGTGGTGATTACTGGCTTCAGAATCAACAGATTTGCTCTTTGCATGAATGAAGAGTTATGGTCTGAATGTCTGTGTCCCTGCAAAATTCACACTGAAACCTAAACCCCAAAGCAGAGCCTTTGAGAGACCCTTAGTTCATGGACTAATGAACGGGATCTTGTCATGAATGGGATCCTTATAAACCAGGGAGCCAATTTGCCCCTTCTACAATGGGAAGACACAGCAAGCAGTCCTTACACGGAGCAGAAAGCCTCATCAAACGCTGAATCTGTCGGCACCTTGACTTTGGACTTCTCAGCCTTCCCAACTGAGAGAAATAAATTTCTGGTGTTTACAAATTGCCCAGTCTGGTGAATTTTGTTATACAACAGTAAGAGATTAAAAACAATGGTATCCCATGTATGGCTTAAAGTTGAAGGAGATTTTTCAAAGAAATATTTCACTTGGACAGGCTCACCAAGCTAATGGTTATATGATATCAGATTTCTCAAAAGAAATCTGATTTCAGGAATTCCTTGGAGTGTGATTTTGGATGTTCAGATCTCAGGTGTCGGCAAGAAGTCATTCACAGCAATGGGTGAGATCCAGTCCTTGCCATGATTTGAGAGCACAAGCTGGGCATTAGTCACAACTTGTGTCAGTCCCCACGTCAAACCAGGCCAGTGACAGGCTATGTTAATGATAATTGCCTATAACAGTGAGAATTTTATTTTATTTTATTTTATTTTATTTATTTTAGAGGCAAGCGTTTCACTTTGTCACCCTCGGTAGAGTGCAGTCTCAAGTAGCTGAGACCAGAGGCACCCCCCACAATGCCCAGCTATTTTTTGTTGCTGTTTTGGCCAGGGCTGGGTTTGAACCTGCCACCCTTGGTATATGGGACCGGTGCCCAACTCACCGAGCTACAGGTGTTGCCCAAGGATTTTAAAGGTAACAAAGATATCTGCAAGGAGGCAGTGAAATACGGGGTGGCCACAGTTGTAACTATATTGCACACGAACTTTATGGCTGCCCTACATAACATTTTATTTTCATGAGAAATCTTACATACAGAATGGAACCAAACTCCACGGTAAGTCCATCTAATTCTATTATGCTTAGACTAATTCCAAGTCTTCAGTCTTGATGTAAGCTGTATAGACTTATCAATTTTGCCTTGGAACCGTGGCACAGAGAATGGGTGTGTTGCTACTCTTAGCCTTTATGGAGAAATCACACCCACAGCCTGTGTTGCAAGGGCCTTTCATCCTGGAGCAGTGACTTTTATTTGATGCATACACTTAGTTCAGCAGTGTGTCTTGTCTTCCTGGCTCATCTAGTTTTATTTCAT
The DNA here is from genome assembly GCA_963574575.1 of Galagoides demidoff. NCBI lineage: Eukaryota > Metazoa > Chordata > Mammalia > Primates > Galagidae > Galagoides > Galagoides demidoff. Next base: position 141,632 of record CAUYQV010022978.1, on the reverse strand, counting down.
AATTTTGAAGCAACCCTAAAGTTTTATTTCATAATTATAAAACAAACCTGAATTTAGAGGGAAGTTTCCAATGCAGTAGAGGAATTTTTTCTCCCTAAACATTTTTAGAGTAAATTACTGACTTGATGCTCCACTGTGCTTTATATACTCCAGAGCATTGGTCCCCAACCTTTTGGCACCAGGGACTGGTTTCAAGGAAGATAATTTTTCCGTGGATTGGGGGTGGGGTGGGGATGGTTTTGGTATGAGTCTGCAAGCAGTTGATTTATTACGTCAATCTGTGCAGTCAAACCTCCCTGCTAATGAGAATCTGTATCTGCATCTGCTCCCCAGTGCTAGCATCACTGCCTCAGCTCCACCTCAGAACATCAGGCATTAGAGTCTCATAAGGAGTGTCCAACCTACATCCCTCACTGCACGCACAGTTTGCAGTGGGGTTTGTGCTCCCATGAGGACCTAATGCTGCCACTGATCTGACAGGAGGTAGCACCAGGCAGCCATGTGAGCAGTGGGAAGGGGCTGCAGATATAGACGAAGCTTCTCTCCTTTGCCTTCCACTCAGACCGGGACAGGTGTGTGGCTCAGCAGTTGGGGACAGGCTCTAGTATTTATTTCCCACAAGGAACGTGTTCATATATGATCATAATACAAATATTTAACCTGAAAAATTAACTTTGCTCCATTGTTATCATCTCATTCCCAGACTCCAATCAAGTTTCACCAGTTGTCCCCGGGAATGTCCTCTGTAACAGAAGAAGATCCTGGGTCAGAAGCCAGCCTTACGCTTCATTGTCATATCAGCTGTATCCTTCCATCTGTGGCATTTATTCAGTCTTTGTCAACCTTTCATGACTTTGATGTTTTTAAAGATTAGGGACAGAAACATCTCTCAGGCTGCGTTTTCCTGACGTTCTCTCATGATTAGATTCTGATCACACATTATAGATGTGGTGTCCTATTTTTCTGATTACCTCCTATATAGACTTTGTCCCATAGGTAATGATGTTCACGCTGATTACTTGATTAAAATGGTGCATTGCAGGCTTCTCCGCTATGAATTTACTATTGACTATTGTAATTAATAAGTATTTTGTGAAAAGGTGCTCTGAAACTATGTAAATATCCTGTTCCTCATTAAAATGTCTTATTTATTGACTTAGTTATATCAGAATGGAATCATTTTTCCTCTTTAATTCAAGGAGCTACAGTCTGTTACTATCATTATTTGTTATAATGCTGAACGGGTCCCAAATTTGGCCAGTGGGAGACCATTTAAGCAGGCTTATGTGTCCACTTAATACATATTCATCATGTTTTAAAAAATAATTTTATTGTGTACAGTTAATGTATGCCATATGATGTTACAAGATATATATGTACATATATCTATGTATAATATTATTGCTATGTATAGTGAAACAAATTAATATATCCATCCCGGCAATCCCTATAGCAGGAACAATTATAATCTATTCATTTAGCAAAAATTCTGACTACAACCTACTATATTAATCACTAGAGTCCTCATGATGTATATCAGAACCTTAGCTTTTTCATTCTACATATTTGCTACTTTTTATCATTTAACCTGCATCTCATTTCCCTTCCCCCACCTTGCCCCTAGTAACCAGTAACCACTGTTTTATTCCCTATCTCAAAAAAAGAAAAAAAAAATAGGTGTTGTTGATGATGTAAAGGAAAGGTAATCCCTGGGCTGTTGGTAGGGAGGTCGATTACTGCAGCCATTGTGTAAAACAGTGTAAATGTTCCTAAAGAAATTAAAAATAGGACATGTATGGACCACTCATCCCCTGTTTGGGTATATACCCAAAGGGAATGAAATCAGCACGTCATAAAGATACGTTCATTCCCATATTCATGGAGATATTATTCACAATAGACAAGATTTGGAAATAGCCCAAGTGTCTGTCAAAGATGGAAAAGAGACTAAGGAACATATATAACATATATATTTATAAATTTATATTTCATATCGTGAATATATACACACACATACACTCATACGTATATATATACCAAGCAGAATATTATTCAGTCTTTAGAAAAGAAGAAATTCTGCCATGTGTCACAACATGGTTGATCCAGAGAACATTGTCCTAAAAGCAATAAGCCAGGCACAAAAATAAAAATATTGCCTGATCTCACTTACATGTGGAACCCTAACCATTTTTAAAGAACTTCTTTGCTTTCTGGTAGAAAAAAGATATTCCAGGCTTTTCTTGCACTCATCTCGCAAATCACCCATTTCTCCAAGGCACTCTGGTTTCTTATGGAGGAGAATGGTACTTAGAAGATAATATCTAGGCCTGGTGCCTGGAGCTCAGCAGCTAGGGTGCCAGCTACATACACCAGAGCTGGCGGGTTCAAATCCAGCTTGGGCCTTCCAAACAACAGTGATAACTACAACCAAAATATAGCCAGGCGTTGTGGAGGGTGCATATAGTCCCAGGTACTTGGGAGGATGAGGCAAGAGAATCACTTAAGCCCAAAAGAGTTAGAGGTTGCTGTCAACTTTGACACCAGGACACTCTCTACCAAAGGCAACAAAGTGAGAGTCTGTCTCTTAAAAAAAAAACAAAACAAAAAAACATAATACCTAGAGCGTCACTGTTTCCAGACTCTCAGAATTAACAAAACTAAGGAATGCACCCACAAGCACACACAGACACACACACATATTTATATCCACATATAATTATACACTGATCTGTATATATCAAAATCCATGAGTTTAGGTCAATGTTAGCAATTCTAATCCTCCATCACCAGGTTCATTCCAGTTTCCTCCTTGTCCTGATTTATAGGTAACTTCTCCTTCAGGGAGAAATATGGCTCTTGTCATCCTTCGTATATTTACATATGAATCAAAATTTCTCTATATAACCAATCTTCTATTAGTTGTCACCATTGTCTTCTCCAGGAAGATTCTCTCATTCTGTTTCGCCTTTGACATTCTGTACTACAGGGTTGGATGATTAAGTTCATGAACTCATCCTAGAAAAAGTGCTGCAGACCTCATTGCTGAACACCAGTGCAGTCACTCCAAAGTCCTCCCCTCGGGAAGTGGGCACTGAGCCCACCCTTCAAAACACTTTTTCTAGGATGAATTTGCAAACTTATTTGTTTGAGTTCTCAAGATGACAGTTCTGATGGCCATTCCAGAAAAAGCGTTACAAAATTACTTTGAAGGGTAGACTGGGTGCTGGCTTCAGTGCACAGCTTCCCAGGGGGAAGACTTTGAAGTGACCATACTGATACTCAGCAAAGAGGTCTATAGCACTTTTTCTAGGATGAGTTTGGGAACTTTAACTATCTGACCTCATAAGCCACCCTACATTTGGACATCCCCTCACCTGTTTCATCTCTGACAACCAGCACTGGGACTTTTCCCTCCCATTTGTGCTCCAAAACTCTACAACTCCCCCCTACACACACCAACAAGCATCCTGAACATAGACTTTGTCCCGCCCCCTCTTATGGCTCCAGGACAGAAATGGTTAAGAAGGGGAAAGGGAAAGGGGAAGAGAATGTTCTAGTTTCATTTTGTGATGTTCCTGTTGTTACACTACAAGTAATAAATACGGATGTGTAGCCTCTTATTTCAATGTAAAAATTGTTACTTAACTTCTGCTGTGTGCCTGTGTGTCTACGTGTGTGTGTGTGTGTGTGTGTGTGTGTGTGGCATGCATGCTGTTGAGGACAGATAATAACAACAGGAACAATTCAGTCTGATGAAGCTCAGCCATAAAGGGCAACTTCCCTAACCAGAGTGAGACCATGAATCCTGCCCCCACCTTCCTGCTACCTCAGACAACAGGAACAGGTCTCCTCTCAGGAAACAGGCCAGCAACTCCAGCATGGACAGGTAGCCCCACAGAATCCAAAAGTAACAAAAGTAGCTAAAGTAATATAAAAGCTCTTGGACTTGGGGGTAACTGGAAATTCAGAAATGTAGCCAAGCTTGAATCTTTAGAGTAGGAGGAGAGAACCTTTCAAATCAATATATGGGTCCTGATGAAAGGAAAACATGAGATAGAATAGAAATCCCGGGGCAAAGTAAGAGACCAAGGGTCCCAGAACAATGATAGTAAGAGATTCCAGAAAGGTTGAGGTTGGGTGCACTGTCCTAGGCCTCCTGACTAAGATTTATGGCTCTGAATTGATTGGAATTTGTTTCATGCAAAGCTACATACGGTACGTTCAAGTCTTTACTTCAGATGTTTTAAAGTAATCTTATGATTGCCTTTGTAAATTCCAAAGATGAAAGTATTCTTTCTAATTTTGTTAATTGTTGAAACAATGTCCTAGATCAGTTCAAACTAATCAAGCGTCAATCGTTCTCCCTGGGCCCAACAGAGCAGATTATGACCCTCCCTCCTCTTTATCTCAACAGACATTTATAGAAAGGCGCCACTGACTGCTTGTCTTGCTTTCACCCCTGCAATTTATAACAATGTAACACTGTATCATACAGCGCTCCATCTACTCTTCATCTGCTCTGCAGGTTGAAAACAACTAATTAAAGATGTGCTGATTAACAGGTGTGAAATATGTACTGTTACAATTTATTGACTTCTTACAGTTTTTCCAGAAGAACTTTCTACAGATTAATGGTAGAGCACGTTTTTAGAACAGTCCAACAGATTGATTTCTGCCAGACCTCCTAAATGCATTTATGCAAATAAGGTATTATTACATATAATATGTTGAGGATAAAGCAGTGATCCTTTTCTTGGTCTGTTTCACTGGATGTCTAAAAATATTGAAAAAGCATATTTTATTTGAGCTTTTTTTTATGCCTCACCCAAATTATCCTGAAACCAGACATGCTCTTTATGATCACTTATACACATTTGAAGATAATAAATAAAAGGACTCAGGGGACTTCCTTGTTTGTGTAATGCACACATATCACACACATATCTGCTGACGTGCCCTACAGACATACGCACGTGTAGGTACACATTGTGAAGTCTTGCTTTGTAACTTGTTCTTCCTTTCCTGCTCTCCATGATCCTGCTTTGAATTGATCTCCCAATCATGATTGAAAACATCCAGCAATGCACCACCTCTTGCAAAATAAAAATAATTCCACTTTTGGCTCGGTGCTTGTACCTTAGTGGCTAGAGTGCCGGCCACATACACCGTAGCTGGCAGGTTTAAACCCAGCCCAGGCCTGCCAAATGACAATGATAACTACAACCAAAAATAAGCAGGTGTTGTGGTGGGCACCTGTAGTCCCAGCTACCTGGGAGGCTGAGGCAAGAGAATTGCTTAAGCCCAAGAGTTTGAGGTTGCTGTGAGCTGTGATTCCAGAGCACTCTATCGAGGGCAACATAGTGAGACTCCGTCTCAAACAAAACAAAATGAAACAAAAAAACCTCCACTTTTACCTTGAACACGGCTCATTCTTGGGAGGTTCCTTCTATAAATTAGGGTATTTATCTGATTCCTAGTCCAGTGCTCAGACGAATCAACACCAAACACCTGTACTGCTAATGTCTGGTTGACCAGCTGGATTCTGTGACCTATTCTCTCTTGGTGCCCAAGTTCTGGTCACTGAACCTTGTTTTGTTACCAGTGTTTTAGTATCTTTCTTAATAATATGACTAAACATCATCAAGGTTCTTTTTCTAGGACTGGGCTCCCACATCTTTTCTTGTCAGTTCTCCTTTCGCCACTTAGAATTACGCTTATCAAAATGTGTTTGGCTAAATTAACCTTCTGAGTATCTCTGTGGACAAAGGGATCTATAGTGAAGTGGGTTTGGGAAATCCCTACCACTACAACTCCTCTTTAAAATTCACAGTCCATGTTGACAAATTAAGTCCAGAGAGCTTCTCTCTCAACCTTAGCTATGGACTCTATTTTCCAAAGGACATCTCGTGGAAAGAGTACCCAATGGAACAGATTCTGGATAAGCTGGTTATGAGTCTTAACCTTGGTTAATGCCAGCCTGCTGACATGCTCTTGATGCCTGGACATCTAAAGGTTTCCACCTCCTGTTGGTTTTCCTGGCCCACACTTCACATCCTTACTGGACCTCACTAACACTAATTATCTCTGTGTAATGCCACTGCCCCCTCCACTTATCCTCTAGGTGTTACATATGTCTGCTTTCACCTTTCTAAATCTATTGGAACGTTTATGCTTTAGATTCGCTTCTTAAACAGACTACTGATTCGTGACTATGCCGTTCAACCTGATCCCTCTATCCAAGAACTTTACCCTCCTCTTCTTTGCTAATAGAAACTAGTTTTGTTTGTGATGATGGCAGGCCCAGCCCAAGTATGATTTAATAATTGTCTTAAACAAGAATGAAAATGTTATTCTTCTGTGCCAGGTACTTAAATTTTAACTCCTCTTGCCACTAAGTTTATTTATGTGACCCCATTCCAGCAAATGTTAGGCTAGAAGAAAAAGTCTTCTGGAGGATTTCCTGGAAAACAAATTTCTTCCAACAGAAAGACACCCCCTTTGATCCAGAACATCTCTTTTCTTCCTTAAATACAGTTATACACGTATAAAAATGCGATGCTTAGAGCTACAGTGGCTCTCCTTGACCATGAACTGACAAGCCTGCGGATGGCAGAGTGAAAGAATAAGCCTGAGAACGGATGGTCTGAACAAGCCGATGCATCAAAGACTAAATCGCCTTTATCCAGATGTCTTGACTATGGGTTTTTTTGTGTTGCAGCCAAAATCATCCCTAACTGATGTAAGTTCCCACTCGAGCAACTGTCACAACAGCTTGCAGAGAGTAACAGCTGAATTAATGGGTATTAAATGAACCAAGAAATAATCACCAAAAGGAGAAGTAAAGTAAAAGATTAAACAAAATAAGGAATAACCATGTAAATGAATAAAGGTGCAGGACTTATATTACTATAATTCAAAGTGTGTAGAAGGGCTTCACACATGCCACTCACTATGTTCATTGCTGGAAATAAAGAAAAAATAATATTACACTCGAGTCTCGATCTTTTTGGGAAGTTCACCATCCGATAGAGAAGAACCCAGAGGGGAAAATGAAACATGATGGGAGCTGTTATAAGGGAAATTTCTGCCAGGGAAAGTTCGGAGAATGGGATGTATAAACTGGTCCTTGAAACATACATTAGAATTTTCAGGAACTGACAGTATAATATGAAGGAGGAATTGAAAATGAAGAAAGCAGTCCAGATTAAAGAGAAGCTTGTGAAGGTATAAAGATATCAAATGTACGAGCCACTTAGGCAATAGTAGACACCTGGAAGGAAGCTTCTCTCCAAGTTCGTGAAATAGCAGCTGCCAGGTATATTATATGCCCAGGAGCCCTTTTTTATCAAGGGACATCCCTCTGGTTGTTAATGTGATGTTTCACCAAGTATAGTTAGCACCTGGGGGTGGGGAGACACACATTAAAATATTTAGAGAAAGCCACATTGACGGCTCAAAAAAAAAACATATTGATCAATAGATTAATAGGATATAATGACTAGGATATATGTTATTAACATGTAAGTCTAGGAAAGGGATATACATGTGTTTTTTGAAATACTATTATTTTTGTAACTGTTCAGTGAGTTTGACATTACTTCCAAACAAAAAGTAAAATGAGCAAGTAAAAAATCACAAAAACAAAATAAAAGGATCGGAACCATGTCAGGGTTTCATGGGGGCTCTTGCTGGTGTGTGATGATATGAAATCTAAAAGGAATTCTGTGCCAGTGTTGAAATCAGCGTTCGCCACTATGGAGACTAAGGAACAAGGTGGAAGGCATCTGGGGATGTCCACAGGCAAGTGGGGGCAAAGTCTGAAGGGAAATGGGACAAGGAATTTCTAACTACCACCTCAAGGCTGAGGTCAATGTGATGATTGCTCTAAGACTGTAGAGAAGTCATACACCAAAAGATTATGGGAAGCACGTGAGTGTTCACGCGCTCACCAAGAAAGAAGCAGTGAATGGGGCAGACACAGCAGCCCAAAATCTTCCAGCGAACCCCTGGGGCCAGCGGGACCATTTTTAGCAGAAAATCATAATCATCTAGCAGAAGGGCTCTCCCTCATCTGGGCAATTTAAATTGATGTCCGTCACATCCATTAACAACATTTCTTAGTCAACAGTGCAGTGGAGACATTTTCTACCTCCCTCTCCCACTAGGGAGTTGGGAGGATTAATTAGCAGCTTTCTGCAAAGTGCTATACGTTGTCTTTCTCAGAAGACAAATTAATGACTAATTCCCAGACCTTATCCTGAAGGGAAGGTTACAGTAACTACCAAAGCCCTGCCTCAGGGAAGTGCTGACAAGTCAAACACTGCCTTTGCTTGTCTAATGCAACTGGAAAACTCATTGCAACATTACAGATCACAACCTGGATTATATTCACACCCAGTAATTCCTTTGCTAGTAGTATAACTTAAAAAAAAAAACAAAAACTATGAACAAAATTGTGATTCCAAAAATGTTAGACTGTAAATATCATTGTCCAAAAACAAAAGACAAAAGAATAAGTTAACGTGGATCTACTTAAAGGAGATTCTATAGTTTTTAAATTGCATTATTGAAGAGCTTAAAATAGCCAAAATAAATATTCTGGATTTATATGAAAATTAAATATACAGTTGGCCATTAAAACTATTTTCAACCAAACATTCTTATACTGAAAATAACTACTGGCAGGGAATTACACAACAGTGAACAGTAGCTCTGCTTAAGGGATAGAACTACACCTGACATATATTATTTCTACTTTCCCTGATGATATGGGATTTCTTAATTGGTTACTACTATTTTTATCTCTAAAAAAAAGAAAAAGGAAAACAGTGTAAGAACAGAGCAATGTAAGAACTGTCCATCCTGCCTCCTCCTGCCCACAGTTGAGGCTACACAAAACTTACTAAAAAGACTTTCATATTGCTGTTAGTTTCTAAAATTGCCTCTTTATTCTATTTAGTTTTCTCTGACTTTGACTCTTTGGCCTCTCTCATTTTCTTTCTTTCTTTTTTTCCTAACTCATTTGGGATTTGGAGTTGAAATCCTTATCTTGAGACCCCACTGGGATAGCCCCATCATTCTTGTTAGGCAACAGAGATGCCATACTCCCTGTCTGGAAGCTACCAGGTTAATTGCTGGCAGCTCAAGGTCCCTTGATTTCTGGGGAAGAGGGTGAATCCTGGCTCCTGTTCTGTGGGTTCTCGTTAGTGTCAGTTCCCCAGAATGGTACAAAATCACACCGTCCATTGTGACATCTGCCTAACAGCCTTTCCCTCCATTTCTCTTCACTCACAAAGAGGAGAAATTAAGCTGCGTTTCCCGAGGAGGCAAAGCTATTTTTGGGGAAATTGTTGTATTCTCTTTTCTGTCTCCATTGTCAAGTCTATCTGAGGATTTTCTCGGTTTTAAGTATGATCAGTCATGGATCCTTCCTACTATTCCAAGTTTTAAAGTCTTACAAGGAAATGGAATAACAATAGAGAGGAAATTGTAAAATCCACTTAACTTCAATTCTCCAATCTACATGTGAAAATTCTTTGCGACCTCCCCATCCAATGATTGCTCAACTAATCTTTAACTAACTGCAGCCTCATCCGTGGTAGGAAACTCCCTACTTCCCCAGGGTGCTTAAAAGTTCATCCACAGACAGAAAGAATTCTGTCCCTCCTGCATCTTCTGTTCACTAGGAAACGGTTCACTCAAGAATTTATACACTTATAGCCCTTTCTTCCCACCAGATGTAGTTCTTTGGTTATAGCCATTCACCCAGGCCAAGAAATCATCTCCAGAAGGCAATATTAAAATGTACACATTAGTGTTATATGTAATACACACAGATGTAATCTTTACATATACAGGGTATACACATTTCAACTTCTAATTTCCTAAAACCCGAACTGAGGAAACTTATTCAACTCATTATGGTTATGTGAATTCCTTAATGGCCTATGGGGAGAATGAAGATATTTCATTTTTCATAAAGTTCCCATATTGGAAGCAACTCATAGGTTTATCGTCCTTTTGGATTTGCCATTCCCTGAAAAAGGCTGTCCGGCCTCTCCGATCCCCCGAGTACTCCTCCCTAACATGTGTGTGCATGCTAAATGCTTCATCATTTCAGCATTTTTATCCTCCCCAAATCTAAAAGATAGATGCGATTATCCTCACTTAACATTTTAAGAAATGAATTTTAGAGAAACTAAGCGGCTAAACCTCCTGGGAAGGGAGCAGCGGGACCGAGTTCCACCTCAGACTAATGTGTTTTAAATACAATTCCTGTGCTCTTTCCAGCACACTCCATGACCTTTTCGTACTTTTCTTTTTTTTTTTTTTGAGATGGAGCCTCAAGCTATCTCCCTGGGTAGAGTGCCATGGCATCACAGCTCATAGCAACCTCCAACTCCTGGGCTCAAGCGAGTCTCCTGCCTCCGCTTCCCAAGCAGCTGGGACCACAGGCGCCCGCCACAACGCCCGGCCGTTTTTTGGTTGCAGCCATCATTGTTGTTTGGCGGGCCCGGGCTGGGGATTTGAACCCGCCACCTTAGGTGTACGTGGCTGGCGCCTTAGCCGATTGAGCCACAGGTGCCGAGCCTCCTACTTTACTTAATATTCAGCCAAATCTGTTTTTCTCTTGTTACTCTTGCACAAAAGAAATTTAATCTCACTTCCATATTAGAGCTGTTCAAATCATTGACTACAACAGCCAGTCAAGTCCCCAAAGACTCATTTGCACGCCCATTTCCATAACTGTTCCTGTATCACTGTTCCACCACTGGCAAAGTTTCTGGTCTCCTCTCTGCCTGGGGTCATCACTTCTGAGCACTGTCCAGAGCACACCTAGAACTCAAGCTTAAACAAGTATGTATGTGAGTGAAACCACTTCTTCCCTGCAATAATTTCAACAACCAAATTTCATCTGAGCTCTGGGCAGTGGCATCACCAGAGGCATCAGATGAAGCCAATAAGGGTTTTATTCTGGTTTGATAGGACTTTCAGGCCAAAACTATGCAGCCACCTTTGCTAAATTGATGAGCGTCTGGTTCCACGGAATTGGTGAAAGCCAGCTGCCATGAAGGTTAATGCCCTGTCTTTCCATCCTGCCCATGTTCTCTGATTACATAATCCTGAAAGGTGTAAGGGTGGAGCCCAGAGAGGAGACTGGAGCATTTTATTACTTTCCAGTTACCTTCCCACTCCAATCATCTGAGAGGCTTAAATCTACTCACAGTAGGAGAAGGGGGCATTTATACTTTTTTTCCAGGAGACCTACTGTTTATACATCAACAAGTCTGGTCTGGGGGAGAGGGCATCACCAGCTCTGATAACAAGTCTCCAAATAAGGGATCCTGGTTTGACAGACCATGGGACACGGAACCTTAGGGCTCCCTCATCACCGTCCTCCTATTGTTAACCATTGCTCTTTGCGTGATCCAATTCTGTCCTCATTTATTCAAGACGGGGTTAAAAAAAACTGTTAGCCGCAGTTGCCACTCAATTTCTACCACTCCCAAGTCCTGTCCCAATGTACCCCAAACCCATACAGTCCCAATGACACCCAACTCATCCCACTGAGGACAACTATGATCCTGTTCACTCAGAAGCACTTTTGGAAAACCGGCTGATGTCCCCATTTCCCCTTTTAACAAGAGTCAGGAATGCTGGGGGGCCTAACATGGCCCAAACAAGAAACCTACCACCTCCTTCCCCCCAACTCCTCTTCCTAACACAAAAAATGCAAAGGACATAGTTAGCCCCTCCCCCAAAGAAATTCACACCAGAGGACCCTAACCCACCAATGCCCTCCAGACTAGCTGTGGAATCTGCCCACCCTACAGCCAGAGATTAAAGCGGTCTCCAAGTGCCATCTTTTCTCTTTCAACAAATCTAACCTAAACTTCCTCCCTCCCTCCTGGTCTCACCTCTGGGCCTGCCACTTATACTTTTCAAATCCCACTGGGATGCTCTTCTCAGCAAGAGAAAACAAACACGTCTCCCGAACAGTTTTGTGACAAGAACAATTCCTGGAGCAAATGGCTAAATGGTTTGATTACTAAAAACATGTAAAATAAAATTATGATATTAAGGAAGATTTTTTTTGAGGGGGTTAATATTTATGGCAGGTTAAGCCAAATTTCTTAGGATTCCCCAGAGTCCCAGAAGAAAATTCTATCCTTGAACATTATACCATCTTCTACCCCAATTTTCTGACTATGTATTTTCTGCATGATTCCATTAAGGAAACGGATTTGAATACATATTAGACTGGGAAAAAGAAGCCAATTTTCGTAGATTTAAATAATTCCATCTTGGAAATAAATGTACTATTTCTATAAAGAAAAAAAGCAGTGACTGTACTCTTTTTCATCACTGGCAAATATTTAAGTTACTACAAGGTACATGAGGAAATGGGGGAGGATTGTTCTCAAAAGCATACAATGTAATTTATATATCATGGAGAAATGCTGGTGCTATCTACACCAGTTAGAAGATATTTGGCAAGATTTGGTAGGTATTTGGCATGAAAAAAGAGAGGATTTTTAAAAATATCTATTGTTCTGTAAGTTTTCTGGTTTTATTTTTTTTTAGATGTATGTATTGTGTAGTGCTCCAAAGAACATCTTCCTTGTTCCTTTCCCACAAATAATTCTTTTTATATTCAGATTAATATGAGGACACAAACAATTAGGTTACAATGTTTGTGTCTGTTAGGTAAAGTCCCTATTGTAGCTGTATAATAAATTTAGTATATGCTAAAGTTCATCATTCTGATTCCAGGAAATTGCATGCCACCTTGATTCATATTATGTGGGGTTGATTTTTTTTATTATGTTACTCCTTTACTTTTTTTTCCCCTACAGCAAAAATAAGCTGATGTAATTTTCTCCTGTCCTTCCTTTGACTGCATGCTGTCAAGATGCTAATTAAAACCACCTCATTTAAATGCCAAGTTTGCCCTGAAATAGATTCCCAGTAATTTTGTGAAATTACTACTGGGCATGGAGGGAGCAAAAGATATGCTTAAATAATCTGTGTTTTGTTTAGAGTGATTAGAGTGGAGAATTTGGGCATTTTCCCGTTCCATGCTCTGCAGGTTGCATTGAGAGCATGAAGAAGGGGACTAGGAGGGCAAGTCCACGCTGAGGGCTGCACAGCCCAGCTCCAACGGCAGTGTCCACCAGACTTCTAGGGCTCCCTGTTTTCATTTTTGACATCTTTAGGAGGGCAAGTCCACACTGAGGGCCGCACAGCCCAGCTCCAACGGCAGTGTCCACCAGACTTCTAGGGCTCCCTGTTTTCATTTTTGACATCTTTCCAAAACCAGCCCAGACTCCTGTCAGGAACAGCCTTATCAAACTGTCACCATCGCAGACTTATTTAAACTACAATGAACATCAGTATAACAAAAGAGCAATTCAGTCTGTGAAAGGTTTTCTGTTTTCTGAGCAGTAAGAGAATATTCCAGGGAAGTAGAGTGGTCACATCAACAGGTCAACTTTGAGTCTCACAGAAGGAAATGTCTCGGTTTTGGCAAAACCAGGCAAAAAGGCGCTATCAAGAAATGGGTTTGGCCGGATAGTATACATATACCAGTTTATTAATCCATTCATGGAGGGAATCATCACGTCCTTTTTGTTATCCTGGATGGAAATGGAGAACATTCTCCTTAGTAAAGTATCAAAAAAATGGAAAAGCAAGTATCCAATGTACTCAATAGTAACAAGAAGCCTGTAGATGAGCAAATACACCACACACCCACACAAAAGAAAAACTCAATTAAATTCAAGTTGGGGGAAGAGGGGAGAGGGAAGGAAAAGGGGGAATTGGTGTGCTCTCACCTGACCCGCACATTTGGGGTATGCGGTGCACTTTCTGGGTGTGGGGCACAACTATAACAGGGACTTTACCTAACAAATGCAAATAATGCAACCTAATCATTGGTACCCTCATATTAATGTGAAATTTTTAAAAAGAACAACAAAAAATGAGTTTGGGCAGGCCTCTGTTCATGACTGTCACGAGTCAGGAATTGCATGACAGTAAATTCCAAATTCTGGGAATAAATGGAACCAGAAGTACTTCTGTATGTGTGCGGAGGGGTAGGAGTGAGGACCCACGCATGGAAAGAAGACTCAGAGTCAGTGCAGAAGCTTTTCTTGGGCCCCACCCTGCCTCAGGCCGCTCAGATTTCCATCATTCCCACGGTTCATACAATGGGTAGATTATCCACAGCAATATTTGCTCCTTTCTCTTTTGAATGACTTTACAGCTTCAATGATGTCAACAAGAAAACCATGGAAGCCCATCAAACAAATCACTTGACAAATACCAACTGTTCCTCTACCAAATGTATGGCTCTCACTTTTAATCAGCTGATCCACAGCATAATTTGAGTCAATCAACCACTGATGGTGAGGTGGAGTGACTTGGTAACGACGAAAGTCCTCAAATGTAGACACCATCCACATCAGGGTTACCAAAGCCTCACTGACACAAATCATCCCAGACTCAGCTCTACTGCCAACACGTCCTGGGTAAGCCCTGTGAATGGCAGAGAGCAGAGTACAATCCGATTAGCCTCACACTGCTGTTCATGACCCATCAGGAAGCCCATCATTTCCAAGGCGTGTTTAACAATGCATGCTTTCTTTTTCTTATCTTCTGGGACCATACGTAGCACAGTAAGGAAACGTGAAATCCACATTTGTTTTGTTTCCTTTTGCATCATAGTTGCTACTATGGTGATTACCCATTTCACCACTTACACGTATTGTGACCGTATCCACCAACATACAATGTGTTTCCGCCTTTAATTTGGAAGCTCTTTTTGACATCCTAAACATCTGCCAGCAACTCAGATAAGATGGAGAAGAAACAATTGGGTCAGTAGTGCATGAAATCTAATTGAAGGGCTCAGAGCTCCGCCATTTACATCAGTTCTGCTTTGCCAAGATCAGACAGATGGAAAACAAGGACGGAGACTGAAATCCTCAGTTTCTACCCTATCCAAGCAAAGCTGGGCCCTGCGTGAAGAAGGATTACCTCACACCTGATACTGCCTCCAAGGCTACTATGTAATGTTTTACAAAAATAACTTTTAACTATTTGCCCTTCTGCGTGTCTCATATAAACCAACCTGGTACTGGGAGAACTATTTTCTTATTTCATTAAATTCTGAGTAACAGAGGCAATAGTCACTGCTACAAATATTTATTAGTGATTTGTGATAGATTATTTTTAAAGCGAAAGCAGTGTAGGAAATAGAAAAATCCATAGGTGACGTTGAAATACCATACAAACCTCTGGTTGAAAGCTTATTAGCTATGAGTGAGGAAGATAAGACCTATCTTTCTTATCCTTAAGTAGGTATTTTAATGTTTTTTAAATGGGGTTGCTGGAGGATTAGAGGAGGTCGTGATTATGAAGTGATGAGCATCCTATCTATTAGATAATAGGCGCTCAGAAATGCCTCAGCTTCACCTCTGCTCGACTCAGAGTAGAAAAAAATCTGGGAGGTCCTTTAGGCTCTCGGGTCTACTCATTCCTTGACATGTATTCAGGCCCAAGTAATCCGTTATTAAATGTACATATTACACACATTATTCTTCCTTGAAATTCATGAAAGATTTGAGATTTCCAAGTACTAAGTTAACTCTAATGTTTTATGAATTTATTAAACATTCCCTTAAACAATTGCCAGAAAAATGAAAAGAAAAGTGTCAACCTGGCACCTTGGGGTTATTGTGAAATTAAACTTACATTAACTATTATACATGTATGTTGTATGCATAAATTAATGTGTGTATACATAAATTCATGTGTGTGTGTGTGTATATTCAACAGTAGAAATCATAGCAAATTTAAATTTATAATTCCCTGGAATAAAATGTTATTTAAAAAATGCTGGATTTTAGAAGATAAATTCAGCTTTTAATTGGTAAATATTGTATTCTGTGATTTATGTTATCAGTTGCTTAAGGAAGGGTATGAGGTCACCATTCATTCCAGAGGCAAAGAGATATTTCACTGTCGAGTAGAGTACTGGTTGGTTGCCCTCAGAATCAGTGGGCTGCGTGGGAGCTACGGCTCGCTGCTGTCCAGCATCATGAGGGAATATGGAGCCTTATATTTATAGCTAGGGGAGGCATCAAAATCCCAAATTTAAAGTACAGTTTCTACTAACTGTTCATTACTTTCACATACTTTATAGTAAAAAAAAAAAAGGTCAAAACATAACTCTGTGCTTGCCTAGTTTCTCATTTTAGGTTTCAAACATCAATACAAAGGGGTGCCAGGTGGAGATAATGGAAAGAACATCAAATCTCAGGGAAATAAGTCTTCAGGAAATGATTTCCATTGGCTCCACTGATGCATCATCTCTTTTTCTTTCTCCCAGATCCAAAGAAGTTAGTAACTCCCCCATTCCCATCCAGTGAAGGCAATGTCGGGATTTTCAGAAGAACGCAATTTCTTGTCTGAATCACCTACACTTCCATATGAAAGCTGTAACTCAACTACAGCCCCAGATGAAGGTGGAGGGGAGGGGGAGAGGAGAGGAAGGACAGTGGATGGGTGGACGGAGGGTAATGGGTGGGACCACACCTATGGTGCATTTTACAAGGGTACACCTCTCAAATCTATTACCTGTAGAGTATAAATGTCTTAACACAATAATTAAGAAAGTATGGTGAAAGCTATGTTAACCAATTTGTTGTATTTAATTAAACATAAAACCAGCACATTGTACCCCATATCTGCATTAAGGTACACAGCTATAATTTAATAAAAAGAAAGTCAAAAGAGGAAAAAAAAAGTTATTCTGTATAAAAAAAAAAGAAAAACAATCTATTACAGAGTCAGAAGAGGAAACACCATCACTGTATAGAAAGAGTATTACTTTTATTATAAATGGCATAACAAACTTTTCAGATCCTTAATCGATGTTTAAATGTGAAATTATATTTTTGTAAAAGGAAAAGCCAAGGTCCACAAACAGCCCCACTTCCTCGCAAGGTGGACTCAGCAAGGATGTTAGATGTGCCCTGGGGTTTCTCAGCTATGACCATTTTTTTTGCTGCTTTCTGACCCAGATGAGAAAATGAACTGAAATAGTCCATGTTCCCTCTCACATCCTGCAGTGACATGTGACTTGAGTTATGACAAACAAAGCCTGGCAAACTATGGTTAACACTTGGGTTCCACTTCACCTTGTCCTGGCTCAGGTTCTGAGAAAACAAGACATATGGAGACCCCGGGAGATAGCAGCCATGAGTCAGGCTTGGATTGAAGGAGCTGTGAAAAATGTAGCCACTGGCGTCAGACATGCCAGAACTTGCAACCTGACTGCACCACCCCAAAGCTGTGTGACCTTGGGAATTAAGTCAGCTTCAGTCCTGTGAGAGTGTCAGTAAGGAGAGATTCATTTCAGGTTTTCCATGAGGATCAAATGAGGATTTTATTATCTTACCCCAGTTTAAATGATTTTAAGCTAATCAGATCAATTTTATTTCATAGTCACTGAGGAAGTGTTAATGACTTTTTAGTGGAATCTCTGACTTTTGGGGAAATAACCATCTCTGTGCAAACTCAGGTGACGCTAATAACCAACATGCACTATTTAGTCTGCTTTGGTCATTTACTCATCACACATCTGTAAGGTGGTTATTATCATGGGTTTAAAGGGGAAGAACTGAAGTTCAGAGAAACCGTGAGCCAGACTGCAGAATTGGTCTGTTGGCAGCCCTGCAATTTTCCCTGTCTTTTTGTCTCCAAGGGCCCCAAACTAGGTTTTACAGGGTAGGATGAGACAGGCCTGAGGACCCATTTGCCTCCACCATTCTCCATCTCAACTTCCAGCAGGTGTGACTTTGTTCTTGGCAATGAGTTTTTTTAACAAGAGCAACAGGCCCTAACTGTCTTAATTTACACCTGGAATAATGAAAACTGAAATAGAATTGTCATCTTGACACTGGGCACTAGTTCTCAGTGACACTGAACATTTTAGTTTTTTTAGAATGAAATACAGACTCTCCACTCACTGAGATATTATGAATATTACATGCCGTCCTTGATATTGCCAATTACAGTAAGTGTCTGGGGATTATTATTAACCTATAGGCAATGAAGAATAGTCAAAAGCCTTTATGGAAATGGGTACAAGCCCATGTTTCTTACTCTGGTAAGGCAGTAGTGAGGAGGATGACTGTGGTTGTGCATATATGACTTTGCTGGGGTAGCCCTAACAAACTGTAAGATAGGATGATTTAAACAACAGAAATGCATTTCCTCTTGGTCTTGGTGGCGAGAAGTCCAAGACACAGGTGGTGGCAGGGTTGGTTACACTCCTCTCCATCTAAAATGAAACATTTAAAATTGTGCACTGTTCTGACATACTTTAAACATACATAAAAATGGTCATACTATTAAAAGGTGAAAAGTTGTCATTATGTCATGCTTTTCAAACAGTGTTATATTGTTATCATATAATTGACACCAACATTCTCTGAAAATTAGAGTTTAATGAATAATTAACATCTCATAAACTAGGCACAGTGGCTCCTGCCTATAATCCTAGTACTCTGGGAGACTGAGGCAGGAGGATCCCTTGAGCTCAGGAGTTCAAGACCAGCCTGAGTAAAAGTGAGACCTCATCTCTACTAAAAAAAGAAAAGCAAGCCAGGCATTGTGGTAGGCACCTGTCATCCCAGTTGCTCGGGAATCTGAAGCAAAAGGATGGCTTGAGCCCAAGAGACTGAAGTTGCTGTGAGCTAGGATGATGCCACAGCACTCAACCCCAGGGTGACAGAGTGAGACTCTGTCTCCAAAAACAATTCATAAAATAAATACGGTTTAACTTATTTAACCATAAAGGTTAAATAGGTACTTTACCAAAAGGTAAAGTTCAGAATTGTCAATTTTCACATATTTTTAATTTTTGGTTCTATTGCGGATGGCCTATTAATTCTTTTTACTCTTTTTTTTTTTTTGGTGATGTTTGGTAATATCACATATATTCAAGAAGAAGAATGCATATATTTTTATACCTAATGAAATATCACCATTTTCTTTTAAAATTTAAACAGACAGAATCTCACTCTGTCATACAGGCTGGAGAACACTGGCAAAATCATAGTTCACTGTAACCTCGAACTCCTGGGCTTAAGCAAACCTTCCACCTCAGCCTCTCAGGTAGCAAGGACTATAGGCCCACACCACCATGTCCAGTGAATGTTTAAATGTTTTGTGGAGACAGGTTCTCGCTATGTTGCACAGGCTGCTCTTAAACCCTTGGCTTAGAGGATTCCTCCCATATTTGACTTCTCAAAATGCAGGGATTACTGGTGTAAGTCACTACTACCAGCCATCAAGATATTTTAATTTTAAATGTTTAATTGTTATAACTCAGGATAAGCAGTAGCAGTATGAGACAGGTAAAAGGAAATGGAGTTATACTACATGATTTAATAGAAACTATATGGAAAACACCAATTACTATTACTTCACTCGAGTTTGGGTTGTCATACTGAGACTATTTCCTAAGACCATTGGACCAATGTCCCATATAAATCCTTGTCTGGGCTCCTGGCCTTGTCACTGTCCCTGCCACTGCCACACCCACACACCCACACACATTTACTCTGGTTCGGCCGATTATCATCTGTGCTGTTTGGCACCACAACTCTGGCTGGCTGGACATGATGATGACAGAGAGAGAAGCTCCCTGCCAAAGTCAAAGAAAAATGTCATTCTTGTAATAAAACTCAATTACAGACAAATTAATCACAATAATGCTGTGGTCTATTAGGGAAAACAGAGCAATTTGGAGGAAGTCTGTCTCAAACGCTGGGCATGCCGTGCACCCACAGATGTCCCAGCAGCCTGGTTGGGCAGGGGACGTGGATCACAAGGGGACTTTTTGGCTGGGACACGGTTCCTTACTGGAGTCCTGAGAAACTCTATTCTCTCCCTCAGTGACATCTTAGCTGACTATCTTACTAGTCTCAGCAAATAAGTAAACAGCCCTCACAGCAGTTTAGATCCATTTGCTGGTGTACACAGATGCTCCTCAGCTCCCTCCATTACCAAATCCCCCAAACACAATGGAAGACCTAGGGAAATACTTGCATGGTACAAAAGACAAAGCAGTGATTTCTAGGCCATCCTGCCTGTGGCTTATGCTACAGCCTCTTGAGACCGTTCCACTG
This sequence comes from Galagoides demidoff, assembly GCA_963574575.1. Taxonomy (NCBI): domain Eukaryota; kingdom Metazoa; phylum Chordata; class Mammalia; order Primates; family Galagidae; genus Galagoides; species Galagoides demidoff. Next base: position 121,431 of record CAUYQV010022978.1, on the reverse strand, counting down.
CCTTGTCTGGGCCACATGCCAAGCAGTATAGGCTACACAATCTGACATTGTTTTTCATAAAAAACCTCACCTCTCATAGCAGTTTGTCATTTTCTTTTTAGATTTCATGGGAAGATTGCACATGGAGGGCAATCAAGAAGAGACTATTACACACAACATGGTTTTATTAACCTTCAGCAGACATTTATGTCAGGACCTTACCTCCTAGAGGTCCTTGGCTTCTGTCCTCCCGGTGAACTTGCTAGTGTCAGATTCTTCTTTCCCCTGGGTGCCTCTTTCCTCCAAACTATAACTGGCTGCCTGTGCATATGTGTGTGATGGGTGTGTGTGTGTGGGAAGGGTCATACGCATGTGTGTGCACGCCCATGTAGGGAGAGGATCTTCCTTCAAGCTTACACGGGCAGAGCCTCTGCCTATTACTGTATTGGCAAAGGCTTCTCCTCAACTAATGAACTCAGAAAAAAGAGCGCCCTTCCAATCCCCCATTGCATGTGCCTTGAAATATGTTTTACCTTTATTATTACTACCTAAAGATTTTACTTAGCATCTCAGGACTTCACTCCTTTTTAGATGCAAAGTGAAAATAATTTACACCTCAAAAGGTCCTGATAATGAACTGAAAATCAATGTCCTTCCATCCCCTATGCCTGAAAGACATTGATGGAAAGAGGGAGAGAGAAATGGCCACAGAAAATAGAAGAAAATAGTTGAAGAAAGATTTCATCTACTAATTTCAGGAATTATATACTGTGTTATGGTATTTAATGAATACAGTGATAAGATGCTATAAGAAAAAACAGAGAGTACATCTATAAAATGGTAAGATGTCTCAGGGAGGGCTTTCTGCAGGAAGTGAGGCTTTGAGATAGGGCACGGGGTAATTTTGCCCCATGGAGATAAAGGATACAAACATTCTGTGCTAAGATGTGATTTCAGATAATACCTCTTATACAGGGAAGGCTGGGATTAAGAGGGCAGGGCAAGTCCTGAGAGCGCTACATCTGGCCAACAGCAATATGCAGCTTGGCTATGTTTGGAGTAAATAGATTTAATGTAAGTTGGAAAAATAGAAAAAAATTCACACAAATAAATACTGTGAAAACTCAGTTTTATTTTTTATTTTTTTGGATGGATGAAATATTAGTGGCTGTTCTTAGTGTTTATGTCTAAGGCCTTACCTCCCTTCAGCATGACCAAAAATAATAATGCATCTAATTAAATCCCAGGGATAAGACATAACATAATCAATATCCTGGATGGCAAAGAAGGTTGTTTTAATTTTGAGTACAAATAACATTCCAGTTACTATGGCAATGATTTTTCTGGGAAATTATAATGGATTTTAAATACACACTGAAGGACGTTGCCTTGGAGAAGCTTTTCAGTGAGTGCTTGCATATGGCACTCACTTGTGCACACTTGTGTTTGCGTCTGTGTGTGTGCACCTTATGTATGACCTGTTTAAAACTGACTACTGCTCGGGCTAAGTGCACTAATACTTAAAACAAATTTTAAAGCACATTCTAGGTATTCTTTTTAGGAGACAGACTCTCACTGTGTTGCCCTCCATAGAGTGCTGTCATGTCACAGCTCACAGCAACCTCAAACTTTTTTTGGCTTCAGCGATTCTCCTGCCTCAGCCTCCCAAGTAACTGGAACTACAGGCACCCACCACAATGCCCAGCTATTTTTTGGCTGTAGTTGTCATTGTTGTTTGGCAGGGCCAGGCCGGGCTCAAACCCACCTCCTCCAGTGTATGTGGCTGGCTCCCTAGCTGCTTGAGCTACAGGTGCCGAGCCTGCATTCTAGGTATTCTTACTAGCCTTTGTATTTCCCCAACCATACTTTATTGCAAGAAAAGCTCATATAATGAACATCAAGGAATTATTGTTTGCCTGTCTTTTACGTGTCTATCTTGCTCTCCCTTATTCATCTCTCTTCTCAGACTGTTGGCTAGATTTTATAAGATCCCTCTATCTTTTTCCTATGTCTTTCTTCAGTTGTGATGATGAGTCTTCAAACCTGAAATTTGTTAAGCAAAATTACAAGTGAAGGATCCTTTCTAACACGAAACACCACTACTTACGTCATCCACTGAGGCCTGATTGCTTTGTATTTCTTACCAAAATAATTGTAACCTCTGCTCAGAATAGATTTATTAGAAGCCACATGCTTTGTTTTTAAATATTTCATGGGGGGATGTTAAGACAACACTATAAGATAATATTTATTTGTAGAAATAGGTTTATACAAAAGCACAAAAAGAAAAGGGCAATATCAAAAACTTCTATCCAATAGTCTATAGGTGAAATATTAATAATTAATAAAAGAAGGAACATATCATTAACAGCAAAGAAATAGAAAGACACAACAATCAAATTGAATATATAATCACGATAGAGTCATTTCCTGTTCAGTGGAAGATTCCACATATGTTCATGGTGAACAGCCAGAAATTGTCCGTTATTTCTATTCTTTTAACTAGACAATGTATCAGTGAATTTTCCAGAATACATTTCTAAATTTGCAAACTATGTCTAGGATGCCTGCCTGTAACAGCTCTGCAAGGTAGAGTAATGAATAATATATTAATTAATTAGTACTTTTATGGGATAGGTAATTAACAAGCTCTTGAAGAAGATACTAGAATATTTAATATCATCTTCAAATCAATGACATCTGGACTCACAGATTTCCAAATCTTGTTTAATTAGAACAGGTGTATAGAATTTGAATGGAACTTAAAACAATGGATACCACCTGTTTAACAACAAGTATAAGAAAACCTGTAGGGCAGTGGTTTTGAAAGTGAGGCCCCTGGATGAGAAGCACAGAGATCACCTAAATATGGAAAATACTTGGAAATCTAAATTTTCAGGATGTACCCACACTGAAGACAGAACTTCTTGGGACCAGACTCTAAGAATCTGTGTTTTATACAGAAGTGTTCAAGGAGATTTAAATGAAGATTTAATTTTGAGAATCTCAGTTTTTAGAGAATGGAATAAAAGGAAAAGCAGAAAAATGAGTAGTTCCATAGTAGGAGGACAGAATAACAGCTAAGCCTATGAGTTCTAAATACGAAATGGATTCAAGTCCTGCATCTATCACTTGGAAACGATTGAATATCATGCGAGTTACTTATCTTTTCTTAATTTAAGTTTCTTTGCCTATTAAAATATCATAATAAAGCATTAAATTGCATCTATTAGTGCTGAGTACTGATTATTTTAATAAATGATTCTAATACACATTTATGAACACTTAGAGCACATAAATGCCTGTTAAGTTCAATTTAAATTTTTTAAAATCAATTTATTTATTGACATTTTCCAATTTGTAAAAATTAATTCTGGGCTAGCAGTCTAAAGCTCTAGTATTTATACTACTGTGCTGCATTTGTGAAATGAACAAGTCTAAAATGGTCAGAGCATAAACCTGCCCAAATCATTGGAAAATGCTGCTCGACACATCTGCATTAGAATAAACAGTTTGAAACTTGGCTCTTAAGAAACATGAATATGCTACAATATGGCTCCAGGGGGTCTGTTCTTAAAATAAAATAATGGTGCCCCTTCTACAACTTTTAAAAGGTTGCCTGAATATTCAAGTACAAATAAACACATAACTAGTCAAATGATAGACCTGAGCTCTTAAAAGATTATTAATATATGCATTATATGAAGAAATACATGCATAAAAATAGAAATGTTTTATATAATATATCTATTCCTATTTCATAACATGATTAAGTATGTCAAAACTTCTGAATATTTCACAAAGTGCATCTTGATTGGCAGCTTCAAACACTAACTGGAAAGTGATATTCTCAGAAAAAGTTTAATTTTAATTGGATACAAAATATTTTTGTTTGTAAGTTGCATATAGCAACAACTGTATCAATAATGTAGATATTAAATCCTACTTTGCAAACTATTGGACTAAAACTCTGTGATCTAAATAGCTATAGAAATATTTTGAGGTCCTAAAATCACATTAGAAAATTGTAGAAAAATTTTAAAGTCCTAAAATCAAACTGTAGAAAGCAGATTGATTTGATATCCTAAGAGATAGTACTCACACTTCACGCTTCACAGCTACACAACATCTCCTGCACCACCCAGTGATGCTAAATAGAAGCTTTGGAGGCAGAAACATATTTCAGAACATTAATACATATTTTCAATGTCAAACTTTCAAGCCGAGAAATGTAGACTTATCTGCAGTGCCTACATATTTCAAATGTGCATTATAAAAATATGATGGTGCAAAAATCTTGTAGCATAATCTAAGAATAAAGTTCTGAAGGAACTTGGGAAACTCTGATACTTCATAAATAAAAATAGTATATTTCACCAAATGTTAGATATTTTTCTAAAGAAAAAGAAGACACTTATTTTAAACTGGACAGAGACAAATTTTCACTGAGATCGATTTTGAGAAATTTCAGAATCTGTGGCATTATTCGTCATGATGAATTAATGCCAATTTTGTTCACTAACTCAAAAAACATGTGTATTGCTAGAAATAAGATACTGTTATTTGGGGGATTTAGAAATAAGCACATTTATTTTAAATTTAATATCTTTTTTTTACTGAATTTAATTTTTTTAACTATTAACCTGTATTATTTAATAAAAAAGAAAGAGAAGAGAAGGAGGGAAGAAAGGAATAGAAGAAATGTTAAGAATTTTCAAAGAAGACAAATCCATTTCAGATGAAAACTCATTGCAATCAAAGGAAAATTACTATTTAATAAGATATGAAATATCTTTAACTGCCATTAGCCAGTATTGCAATTAAAGCAGGTTCATCATTTATTCTGGAGATGACATAGCAAAATAGGCATTTTTCTATAGACAGGAGTGAATCTGAATTTGGGAATTTGAAGTAGAATGTTGTTTCTGGATGGAAACGTGACCAGATATATTTGTAACCATGAAGATATTTACATTTTGGTTGAGTAGTTCTCTTATCCAAATATGTTCAAAAAAACTATTGACTTGTAAACAAATAAATATTAATTGTTTAAAAAGTATAGATTTGGTTAGAATATCTGTTCTTCCTCACAAGAGAATACAATGCAGTCATTAGAAACCAGACATAAGTTTAGAAGGCAGCAAAACTTCTCTATCTTTTCCTTTTCAAGATATGTACCTATGTGACATTTGTTGTGCTAAGAGTAGAAAAGTAATACCATATGTAGGAGTCACGGGATGAAGTTGATTTTATTTTCCCCTTTACCCGTTGGCCTTTTTCTAAATTTACAATGAGAAATTAAATATAAAATTTTAATGTAATTATATTATACTGGCTGTCTGTTGAGATAAGGTTTAGTATAATCATGGAAATTCCATTACCAGATCTGTTATTAGGTTTAGCACTTGAACTTTCCGATTAATCTTTTTTTCCAAATTGCTATTCTTTCTGGAAAATACATACCCATTGCTACAACCTAGCCTGTCAATGTTTAAATCTAAAGTTGCCTTTTAATTTTCCCAATTCATGGGCAACATTATTCCAGCAGTGGTAATGTAGAAAAGGTGAAGAGTTTCCTGGGAAATTGTTGTAGTTCTGAAAGATAGACAGTGCTAAATATGCCCCTCTGATTTGCCTAGAAGAGATGCTATTTAATGAAGCCACATACAAATCAAAAGTGCTAAGCAAAATCTGGATCATAGACTTGCCCTCTTTGTGTGGAATGGTACTCAATTATCATTGATAGGATCACATTATTGTTCTATTTAATACAAAGTTATTACAAATGAAAGCCAAAGAAATAGTGAAGCTTCTAATAGAGGTTTTTGAATAGGTCATTTTGGTTTAAATCTTATCTTTCTGCATACTTTCAAAGTTGACTTCCTTTTCGAACATCATAAATTTGCAAATCATATATGGTAAATTCTTAGTACAAAAAATATTGTGAGATTCTTTCACAATGAAGGCAGGAGGCATTATGTTATAATAACGAACAATAATTTTTTTGTATTAATTAAAATCTAGAGAGCTATCAGGGTAGGAACATGTAAACTATAATTGACAAATTGCTCAAGGCTATTTTGGGGCAAGCTTGAGCTTTGAAAAGACCAGGGAGGTTCAGTCTTGATGGGGAGGGAGACACACTTTTTAAGGAAAGATTCCTAGGTGTAGTAGGAGGGGAAAAGGCATTTCAAAATATACCAGCACATCTATTATTCTTAATAAAGGCTAAACTTAAGGAAACTATTTTACCAGAACCTGACTGAGTTGTAGGAAGGGACAGATTCAACTTCAGTTCCCTCCAGCCTTCTTGTCCCACCTACAAGCAGAGAGAAGTTGAGAATTACTTGTGTAAGTTACAGCCCAGAGGCACAAGACTCAGTTAAAGGCTGAGAACTAAACATAGGATTACGGAACGCTTTGCATCATTTTACATTTTACCACCACATCAATATAGCTCTTACATCATCAGGAACACAAAACCAAGGAAATATTAGAAATAATAATATTTAAAAATTTCCCTCAAATTATTGATAGACACCAAATTGCATCTCCAGGAAGCACAAAACACACCAATAAGGATAAAAATAAACAAATAAATATATTTATTCAAACTACAGAAAATTAAAGACAAAGAGAAAATTTTGGAAAAAAAGCAAAAGGAAATATATACCTTACCTATAAAAGAGACTGTGAGAGTGGAGAATGTAGAACCCAATTATATGTTGTCTGTAAGAAATTAAGTTTCTAATGATACGGATATACTAAAAGTAAGGGATAGAGAAAAGTACATGATACTATTTCCATCAAAAGAAAACTGGAGTAGTTATATTAATTTCCAATCAAGTTAACCTCAGAGCAAAGAAAATTAGCAAGGATAAAGAGGGGCATTATATAATGATAAAGGTATAACATCCCTAAGAAGACACACAATCCTTAGGGTATATGTATCAAAGAACATAATGTCAAAACACATGAGGTTAAAACTAATAGAATTGTAAAGAATATTAAATGAACCCACTATTATATTTTCTTACTACACTAGTAGTATTGATAAATCTGGAAGTTAACATCAGTTAACTAGATCTAATTGACATCTATTGAAGGTTCCATCTAATCACAGCAGAGTATATATTTTTCTCAAGATAGTATGGAACATGCACTAAAATAAGTAACTTTTTGCATCATAAAACAGACCTAACAAATTTAAAAGATCAGATACTATGCAAAGTGAGCTCACAGACTACAATGAAATTAAATTGGAAGTCAATAAATAAAAGAATAATATCTGGAAAACTTTTAAATTGTTAAAGATTAAATAACACATGAGGTAAACATATTTCTAAATAACACAAGTCAAGTAAGAAGTCTCAAAACCCATTTTAAATGTGCATTATAAAAAGTGAAGGCAATGCTAAAGAGGTAAATTTTTAGCATTTGATGTATATTAGAAAAGAAGAAAATCTAAAACCAGTCATACAAGATTGTGCTTGAGAAAAATTAGGAAAAAAAGAGCATATTAAATCTAAATTAAGCTGAAGAAAATTAGAGCAGAAGTCAACAAACTTGAAAACAGGAAATCAACAGAAAAAGAAATCAATGAAACCAAATTTGATTCTTTGAAAAGATTAATAAAAGTGACAAATTTTTAGCCAGTTTAACTAAGATTTTTTTTAAAAAAGAGAGAGAGATAATAAATAATACTGGAAATGAAAAAGTGGCCATAAGTATGACCCATGAATACTAAAAGGACAATAAGGAAGTATTGTGAACAATTCTATGCCAAAACTCAATCACACAAGACAAAACAGGTCATTGAAGTAGACCTAAATCTTTCAAAGAAATTTAATCAATAATTCATAACCTCCAAAACAGAAAGCACCAGGCCCAGATGGATTCACTAGTGAATTTTACCAAATATTCACAGAATTAAATGTGAATTGAAGAAATGCCAATTGCAGCAATACCAATTTAATGAAGAAATATCAATTCTTTACAGTCTCTTTCCAAAACTAGAAGCAGAAAGTATACTTTCCTCACTCATTTAAGGAGGGCAGCATGACCCTCACACTAAAACCAGGCAACAATATTCCAAGAAAGGAAAATACAGACCAATATCTCTTATGAATTTAAAAAGATACTAAAAAATATTACCAATTTTAACTCCCTGATGTATAAAAGGAATTTTGTACTGCAAACAAGTGGGATTCACAAGCAAGGAAAGGAAATGAACCCACTGTCATTCACTGTTAGTGTAGTATGAAATATTCAGCTATAACAGTGGCTTCATTTAATTTTCCTTGCTTCTTTGTAGGTCTTGTAGAATTTGGTAATGAATCCAATTGGTCTTGCTCTTTTTGTGTTGTTGAAAAAATTTTTATTACTGCTTCAATTTCACGTTTCATTATTCATGTGTTCTGGAGTTTTATTTCTTCCTGATTGAGTCTTACTGAATGTCTTGTGTTTCCAGGAATCTGTCCATCTCCTCCACATTTGCTAGTTTATGTGTGTGGATATTTTCATCATATTTATAGATCATGTTTTGTATTTCTTTGCTATTTGTTATATATCTTCATTTTCATTTCTGATTGAGCTTATTATTCTTTCTCTTCTAATCCTGGTTAATCTAGAAAGAGGTCTTGTCTTTCAAAGAACCACCAACCTTCTGTTTCATTGACTTTTTTGTTGTTATATTTTTGTTGTTTTGTTTGTTTTTTGTTTTCCATTTCATTTCTTTATGCTCTGACTATCTCTATTTTGTTTTCTTCTGCTGGCTTTGTGTTTGGTTTGCTCTTCCTTTTCTAATTCTTCAAGATGTGATATTAGGTTGTTAATTTGTGATCTTTTTGACTTTTGGATGTAGGCATTTAAAGATATGAATTTTCTGCTGAGGGATACTTAGGTTGAGTCTCATTGATTTTGAGAGTTGTGTCGCTCTGTTGTTCAGTTCAAAGAATCTTTTGAACTCTATCTTTATTTCATCTTTGACTCAAAGATTGTTCAGCAGCAGGTTGTTTAATTCCATGACTTTGTGTAGAATTGAGTGCTACTCTTGGAATTGATTTCTAATTGTAATCCACTATGGTCTGGGAAGATATATTGTATGTTTCTCCAAGAGGGATCATGTATTAGACCATGATGAGACCAAACATGTCTCAAAATTATTTTAAAAATCAAAATCACTAATTTATAGCTTTTATATGAAAATATAACCAATTATAGCCCAAAAATTTGGGAAAGGGGAAAGGGAGGAGATGGGAGGGGAGCAGGAGGATGGGTGGAGGGATGGTGATTGGTGGGACCACACTTATGGTTCATCTTACAAGGGTACATGTGAATCTTTCTAAATGTAGAATATAAATGTCTTAACACAATATCTAAAAAAATTTCATGAAGGTATATTAACTAGTTTGATTAAAATATATCAAATTGTATATAAAACCAGCACATTGTACCCCATGACTGCAGTAATGTACACAGCAATGATTTAATAAAAAAAGAAAAAAAATCAAAATCATACAGCAAACATCATATTTAATGATGAAAAACTAGATGCTTTCTCACTAAGATTAGGCACAAGGCAAGGATATCTGCTTTCATGATTCCAATTCAATAATGTACTGGTCACAGCTAATAGAATGATATGAGAAGAGAGAATCAAATGTAAACATATTGGGAAGAAAACCAAAACTGCCTGTGTTTGTAGACGGAATAATTGTGTATGTAGCAACCCCAAAGCATCAACAACAAAAAATACCTCCTGAAACTAATGAGCATTCATCTCAAGTTTCTAGGACAGAAAGTTAATACATGGAAAATAATTGCTTTCTTATATACTAACTATTAAAAAATGGAATTTGAAATAAAAGCACAATGCCATTTACATTAGCTTTATGACAAAAAAAGAAAAAGAAATCTGTTTGTGAATATTCGTTGATCCAACACTCTTTGCCAAAATGTGGAAGTTATTCAGATGTCCTTCAATAGGGAAACGGGTAAACAAACTGTGTTGTATAGATATAAAGGAATATCATGCAGTGATAAAAAGAAATGAGCTATCACTCTGTGCGAAGATTAAATGACTATTGTTAAGTGGAAAAAGCCAGTATGAAAAGGGTCCGTAGTGGATAATTCCAAGTGTATGACATTCTGGAATAAAACAAAATTATTTAAATAATAAAATATCAGTGGTTACCTAGGGTTCAAGGGGAAAGAGGGAGGGATGGATAGGTGGAGCTCAAGGATTCTTAGGGCAGTAAGACTATTCCGCACAAATAGATACATACCATTATTCATCTGTCAAACCTCATAGAACGTACTCCATAAATAATGAACCCTACTATAAACCATGGCCTTTAAGTAATATAAGATTTTAATGTGGGTCATCAGTTATAATAAATGTCCCACACAAATGCAAGATGTTAATGATAGGGAAGACCAGGAGGCTGTTAAGAGACATATGAAAACTCTTTGTTCATTTGGTTACATATTTCTGCAAATCTAAGGCTGATTTTATAAAGGTCATTAATTCAACAAATTTTAAAAAGAGGAGTATGTTCTTTCTTTTTAAATACACCATTTGTATGAGACTCAATACCAGAAATACTTAGTAATTTTTGTGCTTTATGTTGTATCTACTTTATTTTGTCTACCTCTTATGTCCTATGTAGAAAAACACTTATTTTTACTAAAGTTCAGATGAATAATAGACAAATATATTAGCTAAAAATAACCTCATACTGGACTCTTCTTTATTTTATTTCCCAGAAACAACTACATCATCCCATCAGTTTTTGTTTTTTCTTAAATTTAGGTTTGCACATCAAACATTGTCTTTCAAAGATAAAACTGTGGGTGGTCATAATTAAAAGGAAAGTACTAGGGCAGACACTGCAGGGAACATGGAGACAGGGATTTCTGACAGGGCTACATTAGAGTTAACCACATACTCCCTCAGCTACTCGCTACTCCATAAAAGAAAGCTTAAGTGGTATTCAAAGAAGCTCAGTTTTGAGACACTTGCCTTTGTGACTATACAAATGAGGAAAATCTTTCTAGGGCATGTACAGAAACAACTTTACTCATGATATAAAATTGTCTGAATATAAAAGAAGGCAAAACTATTTTCGATTTGGGGTCAGTTATGTAAATGTGACTTATTCTGTCTCCCAAGAGAGGAATCTATCCTGCCCCCCAAAGTAGGCTGATTCCCAGTGAGGCAAAATTGCAACAATTCTTTCCCTCTGTTCCCATTTACCATAACTAAGACAGACAAATATGACAGTGTCCAAAATTTACTGAGCCACAGAAGAACAATAATGCACATGCAAATAAAATCATAATACTACAAACACATTTTCCCAGTATGAGATTTCGACTTTGGACCCAAAAGGTTAGTAACATTTACTAGTTTGTTTGACTACTTGCCCTCCTATCTCCTGTCCATCACCTCAAGGCTTCAGCTTTTTAAATGTTTTTTACCACATGGGAATTGGAACTGGTGAATTGGGAGTCCTGTTGTCTCCTTAAGTAAACACTGAAGAACCATAGTCAGGCCTGTTTGCCTTCCTGGAATTCTGACTGCCTCCTCCAGGGCCAAATGGCCAAAATGTGCTGGATGCTGAAATGAAGCATCCCATTCAAGCATATCCCAGAACCCTTCCACTTCCCTGCTCGCACTGCTTTACTATGGGAATCAATGTTATCCTTTGCTTATTAAGAAGATAAGGAAGAGATGCTGGCACGGATGCAGAGAGAAAGTCATGTTTATACATTGTTGGTGGGACTGTCAACCAGTACAACTTCTATGGAAACAGTATGGAGATTCCACCAAGAGCTACAAATAGACCTATTAGTTGTTCCAGCAATCCCAGTGGCTGGAAATCTACCCAAAGGAAAAAAAATATATTTTTGTCAAAAAGACGATTGCACTTGAATGTTTATTGCAACATAATTCACAACTGCAAAAACATGGAATCAATGTAAGTTCTCATCATTTATAGTGAATAAAGATATGTTTTATATGTTTTACCCCACACACTTACCCCTACCCCATGGAGTATTACTCATCCATAAAAAGGAATGAAATAATGTCACTCATATCAACTTGACTAGACTTAGAGACCATTATCTTAAGCAAAATATCTCAGGAAGGGAAACATAAACACCCAGCGTTCTCACTAATAAGCAGAGACCAAACCATGAGTATCCACAGACACAAAGAAATGCAAGGGACTTTGGAAACCAAGACAAGGAAAGGGTGAGGAGGGGTTAGGGATAAAAACTTACCTAATGACCATAGTGAGCACGGTGGCTGCCACTCTGCAAGCCCTGATGTCAGCATACGGTTACATATATCCATGTAACAGAAATATTGCTACGCCCTTAATATTTCAAAATAATAAAAAAGAATACAAGGGCTGGGTATAGTGGCTCATGCCTATAAACCTAGCACTCTGGGAGACCAAGGTGGGTGGACAACTTGAGCTCATGAGTTCAAGACTAGTTGGAGCAAAAGCAAGACCCCTGTCTTTACTAAAAATAGAAAAATAGAGGTAAGAGGCTCCCTTGAGCCAAGAATTAGAGGCTGCTGTGAGCTATGACATCAGGGCACTCTACCTAGGGTGACAGCTTGAGACTCTATCCAAAAAAAAGAAAAAATCACATTAGATGCATAAAATTTTTAAAATTTCATAAATTTTCATAGTGTTCTTTTTTATGTGAAAGCTTGGATAATTTTCAAACATCTCTCTAAGCTAGGACACGGTGGAGTCTGGATCTGAACTGAGTTTTACTTCTCTTCAAAGTTAAGGCTATGTTGAAAAAAATGATAATAATAATAAATCAATAAATATAATCTACATTTAAGAGCCTCCACACGTAGTATGAATAAAAGATAATTCTTTAACAGTGAGCGTGTTCTATCTGCCCTGAAGTTAACAGCATTCTCTGATGATGTGATATGAAGTTTACTCTCCTCCTTGATCTCCAGAAAGAATTTTAAGCAAACATGAGATACATGGTTACAAGAAGGGAGGCACAGAATTATTACCACAAATCTCTTTGCAAACCTAGCAGACCAGAAGAGAGAGCACATGAAAGGGCAAATTTCAAAGAGAACAGAGGACTGTGTCCTAGACATTTAATCTGTGGTTAATAACAAAATGCTTAGGGAAGAATCGCAGATACTAAGATCACTACCTTTCACTTTTAAAAATGCATTCCCTGCAGTAGCAGAAGCAGACCGTAGTAAGGACAGCTGGGAAGTGAAAGACAAGGAGGAAATTAATACTTCATAGGTCCAACAAACATGCCCAAATGTCCAATGATGATTATAATGTAGTCAAATTAGAATTCTAATAGATTGCCAGTAGAGGCAAAGTGGCAAAGCTTTTTTGTACAATAATTTGAAAAAAAAAAATCATTCAAAGTATCACATTTGATTCCATACTCTTTTTCTGAAAAGAAAAATCTAACCAAAGAATAATGCCAACATTAAGTTACATGCCTGAAAATGTTCATTTTATAATTTTTGTAATAGCAACAATTAGAAACCTGATATTCAAGCTTATGAACATCAGACTGGAAACTAGTGAGTTTATGAACAAACTTAGAAAAGTATCAATGCCAAAATATTAACTAGAGAAATAAGAAACTGATTTATTTTGCTAATTACAGAGTGAAATATATTTTAATAAAAAGACTAACAATATATTAAAACAATTCAACTGTTTGAAATATGTCAAGAAAATTGTAATTGATTATTGCATACATTTTTCAGAATGTATAAATGCTATTATGTATCTTCAATAAGATAAAAAGAAATCATTCATTTAAATAACCACCCCCCCCTCACGCACACATATATGCACCATGGAGTACTACTCAGCCATAAAAAGGAATGAAATAATGTCACTTATACCAACTTGGGTGGAACTAGAGACCATTATCTTAAGCGAAGTATCTCAGGAGGGGAAAAGTAAACACCCAGTTTACTCATTGGCCATCACCAATAAGTAGTGGCCAAATGATGGGTACCCACAGTACAAAGAGATGCAAAGAAGTTTGGAAATGGACCCTTGAGTACAGATCCCTAGCTCTGTTCCTTCTTTCTCCATACCGATGCCTACAGAAATGGGGAAAGACTGTTCACAATACTACACATCCCATACCTATTCTGGAGCAAGGGAAGAGTGCCACCCGCAAGCTGACAACTTTAAGGAATCTATACCACATGCTTTACAACCAATTCAGTCATGTAAACGGGAAGATGGCGGTCCTCAGAGGACACCTGAATGTCACTTTTTGTTTTTTAAAGTATCATGAGTGAAGAAGGCACAGAGAATTTTCATATTAAATTGCAAGCACGCAGCTGCTGAAGGTGTTGAAGGGGATTCACCACTCGACTCGGTGGAGGATGACTTGTCATTACAGAGTAATGGCTCTCAAAGTAGCTGCAAAGGAGGTTTATGAGAAAGGTTACCATACCAAATGGAGGTGGGCGGATAGAGGGCCTCTTTCCTGACATGGCGGGGCTCATCCCAGCGCTGGGAGGAGCACAAACAAATAGGCAAGACAGAGTGGGCATAAAAAGAGGGTACACCCAACTGGAAAGTAGATTTGAGAAACTGGCTTATATTCCACTAGTTTTGTCAACTATAAAAAGAATAAATACGTAAGCAAATAAATACAGAAGTAAAATTCCCATCCTTCACCTACACCACCAGCTTCTACCAGGTGACTAGATTGTTGAACTGTCGATCAGGGCATGCATGGAGCAGTTGTCTGCTTACTATTAGGCAGGGGCTTCACACAGGACCAGGTGGACAGGGAGGTATGAGGCTATACCCTTTGTATAAAATATTAGCCTGGAATCACCTTCCCTATTCCAACTTGAGTCAACAGAATTAGCTAATAATGGGGCATAACGGAGGTTTGTACAATTTGGAATTATACATATAATGATAGCACTTCAAAGGCATCGAGAGGCTTCTTTTTGTCAAAAAATTGAAGAAAGTCTATTCTCTGAAATTTTATATTTATTGGTTTAATAAAAATTACAAACTCAAACCATCATTTATTGAGCTAATTCATTTAAAAAGATCCACGAGCTTTCCACTTTAAAAAATAAGGAATATACTATACTACAAATGTGTCATACATTTTTTTTCTTTTTCCTCCCTCCTTCTAATTTCTTCACCCTTTTTTGTGAAAGAATTCAATATAAAGATGTGTTAAGAAATAATTGTAATAATTCTGTGAGTGAACACTCACAGACCCGTCCCCTGGATTCCTCAGGTCATATTTTGATACATTAAGACATACTGTACAATCCAAACATCCGTTTGTATCCCTTTATCCATTTATCATTGGCATTTCTTTTTTTAAGCACTGCAAAGTAAGTTGCAACCATCATACATTTTACTTAGACATTCAGTACAGACATAATTAATTACAGTTCATGTAATTAATTAATTATTGTTTTTCGTGTAACACAACATACAGTAAAATGCACATATCTCACAGGTACCCAAAATCTGATTTTGGTTTACTTTTATTGCTTTCTGATTTTTCTAGTACTTGACTTTATGCTTCCATAGAATCATATTTTTTCCCTACCAGGTGATAACAGTGCAATCCTTCACTATTAAGGATGAGAGAAATTAATTTGTTTGCACTTACCCTTTTTGTTCTCAGCAACTCCGTATCCTGATTTCTTCTTTCTTTTTTTCCGTTTGGTCATTAATTAAACATAACTGTATTTTATTTTCACATCTACAACTATGATGACTGGATACACCTGGCTTTAGCTCTAAATTTAAAAAGAGGTGATACTTAACAGCATTCTTTATATCACTACTTTCTTTTCCCTTCTTGTTTGGTTTCATTAGTTCTTTATCGTCACTAAGTATTCTTATCTGCAAATTTGTCTTTTGCCTTTGCACCTAATGCATTTTATACTTGGTTTCTTCTTTAAAACTCTCTGAGATGACAATCCCATCACTCCCCCTCCCTCTTCAACTCTCCAGGTGCTACCTGGTTTACCCTACTAATGACCTTGCTGGATCCATCACTAGGAAAAGAGTCAGCTGAGGATAATCTCACCTTTCCACCACCAATTCTACCAACTTGCTTAGAACACATTTCTTTTCCTCCTATTAAAATGAAAGTATGTATTCCTTTTGAAGCCCATGCCTTCCTTTTTTTATATATACATATGAGAGTACAAAAGGGAAGATATGTATATATACATACACTATCCTATCTCTTTCTCCAGAATATTACCATAGTCTTCATTCTCCTTCTCAGAAAAATTCCTCTTTAGATTTTGCCTGTTCCCTGAACTGTAATTAATTATATCTGTATTTACTGCCTTTTAGTTTTCTTCGTACCATTTTCAGTTGGACTTTCATGCTAAGATGCCAATATAATGGCTCTTATCAAAGTCACCAGACTCAATATTCAGCAAAGAAAATTATCACTTCTGTGTTCTTTCTTCTAAGCATAATTCAATATAGAGACAGTTGCTCCATCCTTCCATCCATCAATGTATCTATCCATTCAACCATCTGTCCACATTAAAACTCTCTTCTCTTGGGTTAAGTAACACTGCATTTGCCTCACTCTTTTGCTACTCTGTCTTTATCTGAAGGGCTTTTTCTTTCCTATCAAACTTGTAAATGTTGGGTGCCCAAGATATAGGGACTTCTGAAGGAAAAAAGGATTGTGAAGGAACTTTCAACCTTGGGTCATCACATGCAGCCCTTTTCCCATTTGTGGCTTACTTGTTTTCTTCCCTACTCCATACAGAGAATAATCATAACTTACTCCACACAACTGCCTTCCATTGAACTTAATTTGATGACTTATTTGCAGACATTACATTCATGTTCTCCGAGGAGTGCTCTTGAGATCTATCTACCTGAAAGAGATAATTGAGGTGTGTACTAGCTATGATAGGACATACAAAGACAGTTTCAAAATCTGATCTTTAATTTTGAGTAAAATTTCAAAGATACTACACACTGTCAAGTCATTCAGTCCTATCTATAAAAATGAAGAATTTAAATAATTTCCAATAGCAAGGACTCAGACCCCTTCAGTAATACAGCATAACTCTTAGAGATTTGTAAGTAATCCTGGAAAGATCACATATCATACCTTATCATCAAGGTACATGCATTATAAAGTACAGTGTAGCTCGCTATCCTGGATTAAAGGAAATAGCTTTTAAAAGTGCATTAGAAGAGACATAAAAAGCAAAGGAAACACAGTTTAGTAGCAAAGTGCATGAAGTAGGAGACAAAAGTTTGAAGAACTTTAAGAAGAAAACAGCCTCCACTTGGAATTCACCCAGAAGCCCCAACACCTGTATGTATGTAATTTGTAGATTTTAAAAATATAGAAAGAGATACAGATATTGCATAGATAATATCCAATCCACCATCATACAATTGCCATGGATAGAAATATGCCAAGGATAGAAATAATTATTTTTCCCCAATTAGTTCCTGGCACCCCCATTTCCACACATGGCAGTGAGCGACAGTATTATTCCACTTCTTCTGCCCTCCATGCCACCACTGAAAGCATTTGAGTCCTCTTTATTCTCTCTCCTCATAGCCAAGAAGACTTTGGTCCTTGTACGCATTGCTGTCAAACTTTTTGCAGAGTTGACCCCAGTATCCCGTTTTTGTTCTGTTTACCTGTGAATTTACCTGTGAATTTACCTGTGCCCATCTCATTATTCACACCTCTCCGCCCACTACTTACATGAAGGATTTCCCTGTGGTTCAGCAGAGCTTTTCCTTTGTTTACTGATTGATTTTTTTTCCTCTTGGGATGATTTTATTTGTTCTCATGGCTTCCAAATAATCAAGGAATATTTAAGTGACATCAGTAAGGCAGAGTGATATCGTCCTCCCAGAGCTCAAACTCAACATGGGCCAACCAGCCATCATCCTCATCCAACCCACTGCTCTCTCAGGGTGAAGGGTGGAATCCAAACCAGACACCTGTGTGCTGCTCCTGTCCTTCTATTTCTCAGATTCCACACCCAATCAAATATCAAGCTATATTGATTCCAGGAAATAACTAGCTTATAAATCCCACTGACTCTTCCCTCCCTGACATCCTCCCCTCTCACTCTCCTTCTCCCTTACTGGGTGGCTGCCTCTTAACCTCATTCTGATACAGGGTGAAAGAGGAGAGGCTGGTGAGCAGACACGGTGAGAGACTATGAACTTGACACCTACTGCCAATATATGTTTTAAAGCCACCTCGTTCTTCTCTAGAACCTTCCCTAAGTCCTTTGGCAATTTTCTGGCATCGTAGACATTGAAGAGGATTTATGTTAAAATGACCCAGGGGCTGATAACCTGGAGTTTTGTCAAACTGGCATGAACTTCATGAACCTTTGCCCATCACCAGAAACAACTACAGTGACTTTTCGTTTGTGATTAGCTCTGTATCCTGGTGTCAAGGTCTCCTTTAGTCTTCTCAAGGGTACATCAGCCAGTCATTTCCTATGGCTCCTCACAACAGGAGACATTCAGAGAGCAGTCCTGTTAAATCCCCTCTTTCTGGCCTTTTGGGGGAAAGGACAAGACCATAAAAGGCCTTTTTCATACATATAAATGACTTCACTTCTTTCCTGCCCCTACCTTTTAAAAACTAATCTCTGTTTTGTTTTTTGTAGGGGGAGGGGTGGTTTTTGATGTTTTTTAAATGCTAGAAACATGCAAGGGCCATGAAAAGGTAATTTGCTCTGAAATTTTGCATTTGCTCTACTGTATCCCTTAGAAATGGTTATCTACAGTACACTTGTGTTTATCTTCTTCTCACGCCCCATGTGTATTGTCACATCAATCCTTCCTAGAGTCAACCTATCTCAATATTACGTGCATCCCCCCTCACATACAAAGAGACACACAGAAAACCAGGCACACGGGTACATTGACAGCTGTTTCTTTAATGTTGCTTAAGGTTTGGGGAAGATTTCTTGTCTCATTATAAATTAAGACTTTAAAATCGATACTGAAAATTGCTTTCATTAAAACCCATATGGTAAGGAGGGAGAAAGCAAGAAGATCATGCAGGGAAACAAATCCATTCCTGAAAGATGATACAGTGGCGGGGGTGGGGGAGAAAGTCAAGAAGTGTAAAGGATAAATTCAGCGGCAAGGAAAGGCGCCGTGAGGCCTTCCTTAAAAGTAACAGATAATCAGAGGGAGTAAAAGGAACCTGGAGGCAACGGAAGTGGAAATCATTGAATACATTTATATTTTCACTTTCGCAGTCTCTCCCTTTGGCACTGCCGTTGACTTCTCAAGGCGGGATGCACTGTCAGGTCCACGCTGCAACACCCTGACTGCTCTTCTCTGTTGGCTTCCAGCCTCCAGTGAGGAGGAATGCAGGCCATGTGGACTGAATTGCTCTCAATGGATAAAAGCAAACCCCTAAAATCTTTAGCTTGTGTGGCCTATAGGAGAGGAGGTCATCTAACGCGTGCCCTCGCTGGGGACTGCTGAATGTACTTTCTTCTGGGCTAGATTCTTCCTGACTAAAATAAGCCCAGCCAGGCAAACCTTTCCCTCCCTCCTTAAGCAAGAGAAAGTGGCCACTTTTCAGACACCGAAGTTACCTGCAGGCTCTGCAGATCTCACGTGGCCGCCTCCCCTAACCTCCTCTCATTTCTGCTCATCATTTCCTGCTGGGATTCAACTGCCAATCGTGAATCTCCCCGAAGAAGAAGCTGGCCTGCTGCTCCTTTATTTCCAGTTCTATTCTGGTCCAACTTCTCAAGATTCAAGCACCAGGTGGAGCAAGGCAGTCACTTGCTATGTGAGGCTCCTGAAGCTGTTTCTCAGCCCTAGTCTCTCACTGATTGTGCAGGAGTTTTTGGAGCCTTAGCAGCAAGCTCATTTCTCAAGCAAACATATTTATGATAAGAAAGCCTAGGAAACCAGGGATGCCACATACGTTTAAACATAAGTCTAACTCAGTGGTTCTCAACCTTCCTAATGCTGCAACCCTTTAATATAGTTCCTGTGGGTTGTGACGCACAGGATGAGAACTGCTGGTCTAACTGGGATACAACTCATTCATTAATTCACCCATACGTTACTTTGTTAAATGCTTAAGTTCCTTATATGCCTGAAGATAATAATGCAAAATTAATAAACCATAGTAACACCATTTTCTCATTTAAGCCTCTTAACAATTTGGAAACGTAAGGAACAAAGAGTGTCTCTAATTGAAAAGTGGCTATAATGGAAGTTAAACAACTTGCCCAAAGTCAAAAAAATGAGTGAACTAGAAGTCATGCTGAACTAGTATGACTTAAAATTCCAACTTGTATTGAACATAATATATTGTGCAACCCTGTTTTACAAGGCAAGAGTGTATCCCAAACATCTTAAATTCTATTTAGAGCAATCAGACAGAGGTAGAATACAAACAAGCACCAAAACAGTGTCAATTCAGGTTCTGCCAACCGTTCCCTCTAACTGGGTCACAGAGGTAATAAACAGGCTATCGTTACTCAGCTCAAGGACACCTTTGTCATATAGCATCTCACAGTGAGCCACTCAAAGCACCAACCCCTCTGTAGTGATTTTCACTACACAAAGG
Source organism: Galagoides demidoff (assembly GCA_963574575.1). Lineage (NCBI taxonomy): Eukaryota > Metazoa > Chordata > Mammalia > Primates > Galagidae > Galagoides > Galagoides demidoff. The sequence continues at coordinate 100,821 of CAUYQV010022978.1, read as the reverse complement.
GGGTCTGGTCCACGATCAACTAGCTAAGTTTGAAAATTTGTTTGCAATGAGAAGAAGCTATTGTTTACCTAGAGCAGCTGTGCATAAATTTTAGAATCATGCAAAATAAACTGTGTGTCTGTTTCATACAATCATTATTCTGTCAGAGACATCAAAGGTAGACTGAGAATTAAACAACATTAAACAAGAATGTGCAAAAGCAGATGAAGCCAGAAAGTAAGCATATCACTGGGGCCAACAGGAAGTTCCAAGGCCAGGGGTAGAGAAATTGAATATTTTGTAAGATCTAGGAAAGGAGGTTGAAGCTACAGCTAGGACCCAGCCATCGAGTTGGATGTGCAAAAAAACTTTAAAAACAAAGAAAATATTTAGAAAGATGTAGTATAGGTGTTCCTCAAATTGGATCTGTTATATTTAGTACATGTGGTCTCCATGAACTTAGGAAAAAGGACTGGGAAGCCCAGGAGGAAGAGAGGGCTAAGATAATGGTCCTATAGAAAGAGGGGAAAGGAAGGAGTGAACATGAGCCTCCAACAATTCTTGGACAAGAGACACTTCTTGGAAGTCCATTAAGTCACTAGGATAAAGTTTTGTGGCCAATATTCTGCTCAACGGAAGGCATTTTCCAAGAACAGGCATATTCAGGTTGCTATATGCACAGGCATAAAGGCATTTCAAAAGTGAGCAAGTAATCTCTTCACCATGTAGTATGGCAAGTCATTTATTTTCAAAAAGTTCTCTCTCTTTCCTAAGCCAGAGATAGAGCTTTCAGCTTTTCTAGTTATTGTAAAGCATGTCCCTGAATTATCTTTAATAGAGTTTCTGAAGTGTGTCTTGATACATAATATAAATACAAAATTTGAAGATGACCAGTGTGGGGCATGCAATGATCTTTGCACTGGTTTGATAAAAGCTTTGGTAAAAGTGCTATGGGAACACTGCCTTGCAATCTTGCCCCATATTACATCCAAATCCTACCTGCCTAAAAGAGAGCTCCCCCTTTAAGACCTTCCAGTTTTCCTGGTGGGGCTTTACCATCTTGATGATTGAAAGATGTGTTAGTGTTCCATGCAGATTATCCTGACCTTCCCCACGCATCTACTATAAATCTACCCACATATCTACTCCCACATACAATCTAATCTGGACTCTATCTATCCTCTGCTCTCATAGACTTTGGGTTCATTCTTTTCAGCCTTGTATTGTGGTGAATCCATTGCTAGATTTTCTCTTTATTCACCCAAGTTCCAAGTGTCCTTGACTTCCAGATCATTTCTGCAGTGAGAAGACCTGTTCCAGAATGGAAACTCAGATATACATAGTGGTATTAGGCATCCCCCTGTGTGTAAGCCTTAAGAGGATTAGATGTTGGGCACTACTGAAACATTAAGTCTGAGTTAAATTCTCCTAATGCTTTGCTCTCATGCACCACACTCAATTCTAGCCAGTGCTTTCTTAACACTCAAGGGTAAGAGCTATCACTTCTCTGAGAAAAGATCATATCCTATACCACTGAGCACAAGAATGAGCAGACAGGACACACAGGATTAGACTGCTGTTATTGTTATTAATAATCATGTGTTCCTAGAAGAGCACTTCTACCCAAGAAACATTTTGAAAACTACATGGAGTACACAATGCCATTGCTTATGAAGATGACTAATTACATATTCATATTTCCCCAAATCACTGTTTCTTTCATCTCTTAAGACTGAACCAATCTTATGCGTCCATGGCCATTGAAGCTTCTATGGTTCATTTGTATATGCCTCACTTATATCATTTTAATTTGAAATCATTATAATTTTTAGAGAAAGAGAAAATGATATAAAATGTACATACATGCTTGTATATCATAGTTGCAAAAAAAAAAAGAAAAAGAAAAAGAAGGCAGGACAGAATCAAGATCTGAACTCAGGTTCTGAAGCCAGACTTCCTGAATCTGCATTGTAGCTCTGACACTGCACCCACCATGTAATCCACTACATGGCCTCTTTATTGCAATTTCCTCTTCTGCAAAATGGGCTTAAATGGCATAGATCTTAGCAGGGTACTATAGTTAAATAAACTAATATAGTCAAAGATATAAGCATACTGGTAGTGCTACCTATTTTGTGGTGATTATTATCTTTAAGTAATTATAGTATATATGAGGTATATTTTTATTTATTTTTTATTTTAAAAACTTTTTTTTATTTGTTTTTGAGATAGTCTCACTTTGTCACTCTTGGTAGAGTCCCCTCATATCATAGCTCACAGCAACCTCAAACTTTTCAGGTCAAGTAATCCTCTTGCCTCAGCCTCCCAAGCAGCTGGGACTATAGGTGCCCACCACAATGACTGGCTATTTTTAGCTCAGGCTGGTCTCCAACTCCTGAGCTCAAGCAATCTACCCTCTGTGGCCTCCCAGAGCACTAGGATTACAGGTGTGAGCCACCTCATCCAGCCTCTGAGGGATATCTTAAAAATTAACAATAAAACAATTTAAACAGTTATATTGCTGCACTTTATTAGCAGCTTAAAAAAATTAATGATACACTTAGTTTTTTAGAAATCCTTGTACTTTTGCCCTAATAATAACAACTTTCTGGACTGGGAACATAAAGAATTTATTACTATGATATCCCTTAGATTGTTTATAGTTCAATATTAAAATTGGCTAGGCAAGACATGGGCTATCATGAATTTGTGCAGAAATGGTATTATATTCTGAGTTCTTCTATGCAGAAAGTTAATAAAATACAGGTCCACTTCTCACAAATTCAAATACATCTTGAAGGGACGATGTATCTCCTTTGTATTCTCAGTATATATTACTGCCTTTATTCTAGCAATCCATCACTTTGGGTTTCATAGTTTGAAAATCAGTTTTTCAAGTATTTTTTTACCCAGCTGTGATTCTGTAAAGCCTCAAAAAACAACCTGAGGATAAATCAAATGTGCACTGCGTTCAACATAAAACAAACACCAGTTCTGGAATAAAATTCATCCACTCGAAGAAAGTCTCGATCTTCAATCTTAAAAATTACTATTTCATGTATCTAAAATGATTTGAAATTTAAAAGACTTATTCCTTTCATGGTAGAATCATCATAATTGGAAATAAAGAACTACATAGTATTTTTTATTAAAATAAATACACATATATTCAATATATAACATTCACAATACAATTCAATATATAATTATACATAATATCCAATACCTATCAGTTCTTTTTTCTTTAGCATGAGTGATACAGAGGCTCTTTCTGATATCTATTTATCTATTTTGTCAAATTATTGATAGTAAGAACTGAGATTGTAACAGATCATTATGATAAATGCTTCACATATATTATCATATTTCATCCTAGATCAAGCCTGCAAAATAAGCGTTATTTCTAACATTTTTAGATTAAAAAAAAATTATCCCAGAAATGTTTGTTAATCAATTCAAGGTCACTATAGTAGGATTAATAGCAACTTGAACTCAATCTTACTCCTGCTAAAGTATTCCTACTGTAGCATGCTTCTTCTTTATAAATAAAGGTGGGTTCTATTATCAAATGCAAACATTGGCTGCAATAATCTCATGAAATCAGGCTAGAAGGGAAATTTGCCAGAATCAACTACACTTCTGTCATCACATGTCCAACCAACAGTGACCTATTCAACACGACCAATATTAAGTAAGGCTTTAGTATGGCCCCACCAGGCAACCAACTTCCACAGACCCTACAGTAGAGCATGTTCCTTATACATGTATATTCTACGTGATCAGCTTGGCCTTGGTCATAACACTAGAATCATGAGTTTGTAGACAATACAAAGAAGAGAGTTAAAGCACCAAACTGGTAGGATAATTCAAGCAAACTAAGAGAAGACGGTGAGGAAGTAACATAGGAAAAATAAACGGTAGAAAATTGAGACTTGACATTGTAATTTCTTGCATTTGCAACAACAGTCAGTCTCATTGGACCATAACCTCTTCAAATGCCTAGAAGATATTAAGCAAGGGTCTAATCTAAGTGCAAGCCTAAGCTGCTTCATGGAAGAATAGAAAAGGAAGGACGATTTGGAGTAGAATGCAGAACATTTGCATAGGTTGAAACCCCTCTCTGAGCCAAGCCCCCAAATATTTACACACTTAACTCTGTGCCTAGGCAAGGGATCTTCAGTGAAATAGCAATGGAAATTCAATGATCTGTTCCACCGGTCTCCAAAAGCTCAGATGAAGCTATTGGAGGCTTGGTGTCAGCAGCATAGACAGGTGCGTGGGTGTCACCTTTTCATCCACAGTGGACATCACAAACTTGGTTGGTGATTGTCTGCAGGGCAAGTGGTCTTAGGGACATAAACAGTCGGAGCAGTGGCCATGGCTGCCTCTGCCACGGCTTCTGTTTGGGACCTTGAAAGTGCACAGAGAATACCGGTTGTCTACCAAAAATGCATGTCCTCCTCTTTCTGAACACAAGGCAGGTTATATTCTTTTGACGGCCTAGAAATCATTTCCCACATGACTGAGCTCTAGCCACACAAATGTGGAAAGATATTATTCTACCGTTTCCAGGCATGGCCCAGAAAACCTCCCACACATACTCACAACTGCTCTCTTCTCATTTTGGCTGATTGAACTAGTGGCTCTCTGGAAGACCTTAAGTCAGTGTTCTCAACCTGTGGGTCACGACCCACAGGAACTGTATTAAAGGGCTGTGGCATTAGGAAGGTTGAGAACCACTGCCTTAAGTAATCACGTGTTAAGGATGACAAAGCTCCAGAATCTCTGAATAACGATGGGGAGTGAGCTCCTATTTTCCTGCCCCCGCCTTACCTGGAACCTCTCTGAACTACATTATGGAGAAACAAAAGATCCTATATTTTATTGAACCATTATATCTTTGGGTATGTTTATGGCTGAAGCTTTATTTATCCTTATTCATTTCATAGTGACCACAGAAAACCAGAGCATGAAAGGAAAGAAATGTCACAAATTCATGGTAGCAAATTATTTAGAGTGCAAAGGACAAAACCCCTTGCTTTCCAGACATATTTTGTTGGCAGTGGAAAAAGCTTTGCGTCCCCTGCAGAACATTATCAAAGCTAAAGCATCTTGGTTTTATGACAACTCTTACCACTGTATTTTCATCCAGCTGTCCCAGAACCTGCACAATATGAGTAACAGTAACTGAATGAATGGGTGACTGAAGAAAGGAAAGTTTCTGCTTCAAATATTTGACACCTTACAAATGTTACATAACAATACCCAAAAGCTTTACAAAATAGTAGCATTGACTGGAAAATTTCCAAAAGTTTCTTAAAAGAGCTGTATTTTATTGAATGCTATACGGCCTTGGGAAATTTACTTAACCTCTCTAAGCCTCATGTTAATCACCAGGCTAAGAACATTTACCTTGCCTTGCTGATGCAAGGGTTTATAAAGATGAGGCAGTCAAAGAAAGCCAATATTATTAAGACAGTTACATATTTAAAAACTTAAAAGGAAATTCCTTAAGAACACGCAAAGAATTACAATTGTTCAGGATATCATTGCAGGTAGAATTTTAAGCTTTACCAACTCTTTGCAATACAGTTTAGGTCCTATTAAAATTATAAATATTTGTTACAGAATCCTGACAATTTGGGCTGGGCATGGTGGCTCATGCCTGTAATCCCAGCACTCCGGGAAGCTGAGGCTGGTGGATTGCCTGAGCTCACAGGTTCAAGAGACCAGCCTGAGCCAGAGTGAAACCCTGTCTCTAAAAATAGTCAGGTGTTGTGGTGGGCACCTGTAGTCCCAGCTATTTGGGAGGGTAAGGCAAAAGAACTGCTTGAGCTCAAGAGTTTGAGGTTGCTGTGATCTATGATGCCACCACACATTGCCAAAGGTGGCAAAGTGAGACTCTGTCTCAAAAAAAAAAAAATAAATAAAATAAAGAATCCTGCCAATTCAGACTGTATTTTAAACCACTTTGCATTTTGCACTATTTTTTCCATTTTATTTATTAACAGAATCCTGCCAATTCTGACCATGTTTTAAACCATTTTTCCCCATTTTATTTATTAGGCATTCAGTCTGGAAATAGGGAAAGCCCATTCTCTACAAAGTGCCATCACATGGTCTTGTTATTTACTGGCTGAATATACCATCTTCCTCCACTTCAAACTGAATAGGCTGGAAGAATTGCCCTGTCAGCTCAGCTTTTAGGACTCACTGAAGTTCGTCCTCCAGGATGTGAGCTCAGAAGAGCCTGAGAATCCCTTTCCCAGCAGTGAAGGAGATCTAAAATGTAGACCCCCAAGGCTGGATGCTGGTGGGTCTCTGGAATCCCAGGACTCTCACAGCCCTAGTCCGGGTTGTGTTGCCATGGTCGTGAAGCTACATTAATCTTGATGCCTTTATTACTTGATGCCTCCATCATGACTCACTGACTCCCTCACCTTGGACTACAGCCCTGCTCTGAATCTTCTGTTGATGGACTACAGCCTGCCAGGTTTTTGGCCATTGTATGGCCCCCACAGTGGGGGAAGCTCTCTCCCTTTGTCACTGACTCCCTTTGTCCACACCACCCTGCCAATTCATCAGGACTTTTGTTTCAAAACTGCAAAGTCGAGATGGGATACCAGCCTGGCTTGTACCCCATGCTGGCCATCCACCCTGTTGGATTCCTAGCTTTCATTCATCATGCCAGTTGTCTCCATCTGGTGCACAATCATCCTATATTGAGTACAGGTGCACCACACCTCCTGATAACAGTGTTTATATAAATCACATGAGAATATTGTTAAACTAACTAAGTAGGTCTGGGATGGAACTGTACCATTCTAACAAGCTCCCAGTGGATGCCAATGCTGTTGGTCTATGAACCACATTTTGGTAGAAAATATTTATTATATTGACTCTCCCTCTTTAGTACCCATGAGGCTGAGTGATTCATTCCTCAGCTCCAACTGGGAGTCCTCTTAGCTTCCTTCAGTAATTTGCTTTCATACAACATAAGTTTTAGTTTGTCACATAATAAACGATACCCAGGTATTAAATGTGCTCAGAGGTAGAGGCACAAATTCTCTCTACATATTTGTTCATGGAAGGCTCATAATTGATACTTATAATATCCTTTCAACCACTTTTAAGTATTTCTAGAGCTAAAAATTTAATAAAATACCTTTCTAGTTTAGTTGCTATTCCACCCATTGGAGGTCAGCTTTCCCTCACAAACTGGCAAAGACCTCAATAGTTGGGACATGGGATTTATTTGGATGGGAGATATGGTAATCCTCCCGCAGAAGCTTCACTTCTCATTAAAGTGTTGAAAAACAACCCAGAATGTCATGAGCAATTAACACGGGTGGAAGGTTAAAATTATATGCAAGAAAACAACCATTTTTCTGTGACTGTTCTGCAACTACATCTGGGTGAAAACTATTATAATCTTTAAACATTTCTGGAAATAAGCCATTTCCACAGTTGCAGCACATAAATTTGATCCTGATTTCATATTATGTTTTAGTTAAAGAGAAAAACAGATTTTTAAGTTAGCTCACTGGAATTACCAATTACCCTAGTCAATGGGAAATTGCAGACGTATAATATATAAAAACCTGAATCCTGTGGTAATGTCAGCACTAAAGATAATGTTCTCTCAGCTACCTGACTGTTTCAAGCTTGGGGAAATTACGCATTTACCTTCTCTTGAAAGGGAGGGGAAATCAAAGCCCTTTGTCCATCTGCTTAACACAGTTTTTTTCAAACTCGGAGGGGTGTCTTTAGCAGAAGGTTCTCTTCACAAGTTATATAAATATCTAAATCAAGGAGAATTGCCCCTCATTACCAGTTCTTTAGCAATGTGATCTCACACCTGGAACACTGCCCACCTGATGTTTCAATAGGTTCATTGTGAGAAGCAGAGCCATAGAAGTTCCTTCCCAGTAGTACCGCCATGTGCCTTCAAGAGCAGCTGTTGAAAAGGCAGCTGGTGATGCCTCAATTCTGAACAGAGGGACCCACCTTCAACTAATTTGTGATATTTCTTTGGGCTTTGAGTAGGTATTTCGTTTTTCCCAGGGGCCAGCTTCAGGCTTTAAACAAGGAGGGTGTGTCCAACTCCAGAATTAAGAGATGATTCCTTGGGTTGTACTTTTTTTTAACGTTTTTAACCTAAATTTTGGAAACACATGCGTGGTTTCTGGAACAAAATTGATAGAAACAGTAGCAGTCTTCTAAGCAGTATCTGGGAGAGAGCAGAGTTGAAGCAGGCTGTAGAAGAGGCTGGGAGCTAAGGAAAACAACTGGGGTCAGGCAGAAGGAGGTGGGTCTCCCTGAAACGCATAAGGCCATAATCCCTTCACCAAGAGTGAGACCAAACATGCATCCATCATTGGTCATTATTAATGACAAAAATAAGCCATCTGAGAGAGGTAGAAAGAAGGAATGGTTTTGGGAAATCAGTCTGCCTCTGTGGGAATGGTTCCTTAATAACGTCATAAAGTTTGGAAGGGAACTACCACGGATCAGGGAGGTCGCAGTTAAGCCTGTCTTCACTTCGGCCTGTCTGCCAGATTTTTAACCCAGCGGTCTCTCAGTTCAAAAGGAAACTATAACTTAATCTGTTGCAGTTTTATTAAGCTATCAAATGAATATAAAGGCACGTACATTACCTGTGAAAAATAATGTGATAATTCCACCTTGTGCAAAAAAACATAAAAACACTTTCATCAGGAAGGAAATGTTAATTTTAAAGGACTGTGTAAACTTTCACATCGCGTTTTTTTCTGTGCCTACCTACTGTCTGAAGTAGGTATTGGTGACAGCTTTCAAGTGTCAGAAGCTCTGGTTGAAAAGGTCCCTTGGTTCCACATTTTCACTGACTGTAGTCAGGTGTGTGGAGGATCCATTTGTTGTATTGGTAGGTCTGGCCCTGGAGGAAGCAGCACGTAGTAGCTAGTTGCCTCCTCTGCCCAGAGAAAGGGGTTCTGGATGTGCTGGAGGGTGCTGGGCCTCTCCTGGCTGTTCTAGAGACTTTGCAGGTCCATGGTAACACGTGCTTCAGGCAAATTTTCTAACAGTCAAAACAGAGTCTAATGAAGCAGTTTTCAAAGTTTTCTGAGAGTAAAGGACCATTTTCTTAAAACTTACAGAGGACCCCAAAGAGCTTTCAGTTAACCCAGTCATATTTGTGAATAATCTTCATCTTAAAACTTAAAATTTTGAAAATGTAAAATATTCATTAATTCACTAACATTTGCAACTCTGTGAATATTATAAAATCACTGAGTTGTGCACTTTAAACAGGTGAACTCTATGGTGTGTGAGATAGATCTCAATAAAGCTGTTAAAAATACAAAACACCCCCAGGTAAGGGGCTCCTTTACAACTGGAACTTTACCCTGGAAGTGAGAACAATGTAATCTAAAAATTTATACCCTTTATTCAGGTGACCTCACCTAATGTACATGATGCAATGGTACATTTCAAAACTATCAAGAAATGAGTATAATTGTGATGGATGTGTTACTTGGTTCAAGGTAAACCAAGTTTACCTTTCACATTGTATATCGAAGCAGTACCTGGAACCTCATAAATGCATCAATGGACAAAGTTATGATTTAATAAAAAACAATTATAAAAAAAAGTTAAATAAAAAAATAAAAATAATAAAATAAAATAAATTGGGATGTCTTCAAAATTATGCCAGTAATCTCTGCTATTACTGAAAAATTATAAAAAAAGAAATAAAAATATCTATAATACCACCATCCAGAAAAAAAATTTAAAAAATAAAAATTTATACCCTCATATTAATTTTAAACACAAAAAATGCAAAACAGTCATTACAATTCACAGTATTAACCCATCACATGTTAACATCAATAGCATATACTTTCTTGGTTTTTTTGCAGTTTTTGGCCGGGGCTGGGTTTGAACCTACCACCTGCAGCATATGGGGCCGGAGCCCTACTCCTTTGAGCCACAGGTGCTGCCCAATAGCATATACTTTCATATAAACACAATTCCAGAAACAAAATCCGTGAGAGGACTGGCATTATTTTACAATTTACTAAATGACTTTTTAAATAGAAGACCAATTGGTTCTCAAATCTGAATCAACATTCAACTTTTATAATATTACAGATCATCTGAGGTCTGACGGTTAAGTTCTTGAACATGCCCCTGTTGCACTTACGTTGGCAGCACTGTGCAAACAACAAGGTTTCATAACCTTGGCACATTCTTGTCTTATAGCTGTGTCCGTGTCGATGTGTGGTGGTGTCTAGTTGAGTGGCATTTATCAATGCTGTTCTGTTTTTGTGTGCTCTGAAGGTCATTCTAAAACAAGAATTCCACAGTTGCTCTGAAGGGTGGACTAAGTGCTAGTGTCAGTGCATAGATTCCCAAGGGGAGGACTTTGAAGGGGACCATAGGGATATTCTGCAATGAGGCATGTAGTGAACTTAATTGTCAGACCTCATATAACCTACAAAAAATATCACAGTATATTTGTGAAGCAATGAGGATGAAGAAGGCAAATAACATCTTAATATTACTCTGGAAATAGTTTTTACCTTATAAAGCTTCTATCATGGTGTGGGAGACCTGATTGATAGAAGAGAACCACTATGCATTGAAAACCACTGGCCTAATGCATAGATTTCAGTATCATTTAAAGGATATTAACAGGAAAACAACAAAATACAGATCACAATTGTCCTGTCTATTCCCTGTTAAAAAATATCTTTTCTGTTCTGTTACATGCAAAACTCTTAACAATAAATAACAATATAAATCAACTCTTAAAGCCAGAGTTTTTGAATGATGGCTAAAAGTTAAAACAGATGTGTGTTTGCATAGATATGATAACAGATAACAGGCTACTTGATTTGTTTTCCTAATTTCAAAAGCAGGCTTAAGGATAAGATAAAATAAATATAATGAATAGGAACTATCTTAATTCATGAGCATTCTAACAAATACATTTAATAAATACTTCACAATGCCACATAGTATTCTAAGCAATATTTTCACATTTACTCACACCCCAACTAGATCAGCTCCATTTTATAATTGAGGAAAATAACCGCAGAGAAGATAAGTATTTTGCTTTGTCTTTCAAGGTATATGGCGTAACTAACAATTAAACACAGGCATTCTTGCTTCAGATTCTAGATAACCAATATATCTCACAGTCCCACCCTTGGTTATCATTGACAATCAATGTGGTTGCCTTCCAGAGTAATTTTGCGGGGATTTGTTTTTGATGAAAACTTTTTTAGAGCATCAAACATCCAATCTTTCCTCCCTATGTTCCTACAAGGATAATAAAAATGTTTTCAAGTATTTCTCTTAGTTCTGAAGTTGTTTTTCATTATCCTTACTATCCACAATCAATATGTTTTTTAAAACAAAAAATATTTCCCCATTTTTGTCCATTTAGAAATCCATTTTCCTAGTACCTGAAGTTCTACAAACAACTATAGTCCTGATTTAAGCCATTTTAAGCACTGTTTCCTAAGTCATCCTTTTGCAATAGCTTGAACACATTCTTGTGTTAAATATTAACAATAGTAGTGTTACTATTACATATATTATAATTGGCCAATATTAACACTGATTTGCTTTGATAGAAAATTTAAAAACATGCTTTAGTTTATATTTTTAAGCTTTTCATCAACATAGTGCTTTGAAGGAGGCTGAGCATAGATTATCATTATGATGAATTTATAGATGGATTAATTGAGGCTTGGCGAGATTAGGTGGGAGGGCCACAGAGTTGTAAAGAAGAAATGTGCCGTCAAAAGTATGCCTTTGGGCTGGATTTCAGCTAGTCTAGCCCTGCGTATTTATTAACCTGCTGTGAGTCTCAAAGGTCCACTTGAAGAGGGGGTGACTACTTAACAAGCTGGGCTGGGGGGAGACAGGGTATGGTATATACATCTACAGTTGTAAAAACTCTCAAGGCTGAATCTGCCTCCCAGAACTAAAAGTCTACGATGACTGAGTGCACAGGTCATCAGGATCTGGGGAAACTGGTTCATGAACATAAACTCACACAGACTTGCTGTCACAGTGGTGTGGTAACAGGTTATACTTCCTATTTTATTTCCTTTTTTCCACTAGAAATTGTATGACCTCAGTTAATTCAACTGTCAAGTGATATGAATAAGCAAACTAATTATCTATGGCTCATGTTCTATAATTTTCCTAACTTTTATTGAAGAATATTTCTTGCAATTAAAAAACCCTATTTAAAAAAGTGAGATAGAAAACTTCTGAGTTGAGAGTAGAGCTGGGTATCTTTTGAGCCGGTCTACACAATTACCTTGCAACATGTTCTCTTCTCATAAATTCACTTGTCTGGGGTCTTTGCTGCAGTTTTGTTAATTATATTCACATATAAACCCACTTCCACCACAAACAACAACAACAACAGACAATAACAAGGGCAACACTTGATTTGGGAAGAGATCCCCTAGTGGGTCATGATGTCTCTTTTAAAACCATGTGACATGTCTTCCTATTCCCACAGCCAGAAGGACTGTGTCCTCACCTCCCATACCGAAGCCATAGTCTAATGAGCCTGGGTATAGCTGATAAATACAGTACATAGAAACCACTGCTAAAGGTTAATGACTGGCATTTATCAAAGCAGTGCGCAAAGCTTGCTCCTGTTTCCATTCTCTTTCTTGATCTGAGTGCCTTTCCCCAAAATAATGACCTGTGTTTTGCTGATCAGGGTAGGTGATAGCTTAAGCAGAAAAAACAAAATGACTGTGATCGTTAACTAAAATTGATACTCTAATGGTGAGAAAAATTAAGAAAAATAAAAGATACTCATACCCAAAGAAAGAAGGATTGCAAAATAGAAACATGAATTTTTTTTTGCAGTTTTTGGCTGGGGCTGGGTTTGAACCCACCACCTCCGGCATATGGGGCCAGTGTCCTACTCCTTTGAGCCACAGGTGCTGCCCTAAACATGAATATTTTAAAGTAGGAGTCACCAACTCAAGGATTTGAAGCATAATTTAAACAAAATAATATCTATTACCTGGAGTGGAATTTAGTATCAGCTTTCCTGGCTACAGTTTACGGGGAAGTCACTTGGAATTAAAAGAGTTGGCTCCTGAGATATAAAGTACATTTGCCTTATCTATGCCAGGCTCTTTACATATTTTGTTTTATTTGATTCTTAGTGCAGTCCTTTGAGACAGGCAGTTTTAATCCTCCTATTAAAAAGGGAGGAATAGGCTCACAAAGGGCAACTAGCTTGTCCATGTTCACATGGCTACAAGGCCCAGGGGTGAGACTGAGACTAAGGTCTAAGTTACTGAAGTTTTTATTTCAATATACCAGCTAGCTATGTGACTTGAAAGGCCCAGTATGAAATAAAAACATGGAGGCCTTTGCCCTCCAAAAATTATCAATAGTGACAGCAGAGCGTTCAACCAAGAGTAAGGCCCTTTGAGCATAGGAACTGTGCAATTGTAAGAGCAGCCTGTGCGTGGACCCAAAACAACCTTGCTCAGAAGTCCCTAGTCACAGGCAAAATAACATGTTTCATTCCTTTTAGAACAGGAAGCTTTTACAGGAATTACAAGTGTAATGTCTGAAGTCAATTGGAAGACACAGGCTTACAAGAGTTACGAGAATCATGGCACCCAATACAAAAGAACCCAGCAAATCCAGTCACACATGAACAATCAACAGGGAAGAGGCCTGAAAGCCTGGCTTTCTCCTCCCCTGCCAGTGATTCTCCCTACTCATCACTGATGAACGGTGAAAAACAGCGTGCCCTCTCCGAGGGAGTTACTTAGGGTCCAACTGAAGAAAACTCCCTTGGGACTTAGACATTTACTGAATCAGTATTGTCTTTTTTTAATAGAGCAAGGGCTAAAAGAGTATGTTCTCATATCATTTTACTATCGATGGTTTTGTAAAACCGAAAAGCACAGGTATTTTAAGCACCAACTTCTTCTAATGATCGATACATGGGCTTCTTATCTTCAACTTCCTCCCCCTCTTTTCCCCAGGATTCCTTGAGCACATGATTCGAAAACCTAAATTCACATTAAACTCATTGAAACATCTCTCTCCTGGAACTGCCTAAGTTCAGACTTTGATATGCAGTTCATATTTCAATTCTTTATCTGTCATTTGATTTGCTGAATTCTCAGTCTGCTGGGCTAGATTTAATGGCCTCTTATCTGTCCTAGGGGAGAAAATGACTTGCCAAGTAAAAAATATGCTCAAACGTTTGAATTCCCACCCTGAAAATAAACTGCTTTGATGTTAATTTAAAAGCGGGAGCTTCTTTCCACAGTGGATTAAATAAATTATTAAATGTAAAAGCACTTTGAACATGGTGCTATAGAAATGTAAACTATTTTGCCATAAATATGAAGATAGAAAAGGACAAGAAACTATTTATGCGTGTGTTTATGTGTGCATAAAACACACACGTATAGACAGATTTTTGTTTTTTTCTACTCCATCCTTTTTGTATCCTTGTCCAGATGTAGACATATATTGTAATCACCTTTAAAGCCAGCACTATGTCCGATGAAATTGTTCCAAACCTGGCCAAGTATTTTCCCTGGAATATCTAATTTTTAACTGAACAGATGTCTAAGAACTCTCTAACTACAAAGATTTAAATAAGATTGATGCCAGGAGGGAGCCATATCATTTAACGGAAATGGTCAGTAGCCATACAGGAGAGACCTTGGCTGTGCCAATGTGCTCACTCATTCCCCAGCCCCTTTGTAAATAGGACGATACATGTGGTGCGTTCTGTCACCTCCGGCAGCTGCTTAATGTGAGCTCTGTATCCTCAACTCCCTCCCGGTTTTTCTTCTGCTATGGAATTCAAACGATGAGGCCTTTCTATGCATGACCTCCAATAATTTCATATAATAAGAAGAACAACACATCCTTCTCTTAGTGGCCCAAGGAACTAAGACTGGGAAGGAAACTTTTGCCAACAAATGTGACTACTCAGACAAATTCACCGAAACTAATACCTAGATACTGAATTTGTAGGAATAAAGCAATGGAGAAAGAAACAGAAAAGTCTAAAAAAAAAAAAAAACCCAGGCATTTGTTGGGCGTTTCATTTTGGAAATGGAAATGTTAATTAGACACTAAAGTATCAATAAATAAAGCAACAAATAAAAGGTAAAATTATGTATTGCGGGTCCTCAAACTTTTTAAACAGGGGGGCCAGTTCACGTCCCTCAGACCGTTGGAGGGCTGGACTGTGGGCCCCGGGACGAGTTGGCTGCTAAGCAGGACAGGCAGTGGCAGCAAAAACACCTGGTGGGCTGGATAAATGTCCTAGGCAGGCCACATGTGGCCTGGGGGCCTTAGTTTGAGGACACCATTGTTCACAAAAAAACCCCCCAAAATATTGTGTCAAAATGTTTCTTCTATAATCTACAGATTATAGAAGAAAATCTAGGTAAACTTTGGTTTGAAAATGAAGATACATTAAGCTTTTTTTGAGGTTAAATACACATTACATAAAATTTACATTCCTATGTGGGATTAATCTTAACCATTTTTAAGTACACAGTTCAGTAGTATTAAGCGCAATCATAATATTGTGCAAACATCACCACCATCTATCTCAGTAACTCTTTTTTTCTTATAAAACTGAAATGCTGTACCCATGAACCAATAATTCCTCATTCTCTTCTCCTCCATGGAAACTATGTAACCACCATTTTACTTTTCATCTCTGTAAGTTTAGGAAATGCATTTTTACAGAAAGCACCAAAACACCATCCACGAAAGAAAACAATGAAGTAGTACTTTACAATTTTAAATCAGGTTCAATGTAAAACTTCTACTCTGTGAAAGACACTGTGAAGAAAACAAAAAGGCAAGACACAGACTGGGAAAAAATATTGTTAAAGCACATCTGACCGAAAACATGTATCAAAAATATACAAGGAATTGTTAAAACTCAACATAAGAAAACAAACTACCTATTTAAAATGAGAGCAAACAATCTAAACAGACACCACACCAAAGAATATGTATGGATGGCAAATAAGCTTACAAAAAGATGCTCAAAGCATAGGTCATTAAAGAATTATGAATTAAAACAACGAGATACCATTACACACGTATCAGAATGGCCAAAATTCCAAACACTGAAACCCCAAATGCTGGCGAGTACACACGCAGCAGGAACTCTCATTCCTTGCTAGTGAGACAGTAAATGGTACGGCCACTTTGGAAGGCACTGTGGCAGTTTCCTACAAAATTAAACATACTCTTCCCACGTGACAGAGCAATCACGCTCCTGGATAATAATAACACTGATGAGTTGAAAACTTATGTCCACAGAACCCCACATAGAAATGTTTATAATAGCCTTTTTTCATAATTGCCTAAAGTTGGAAAAAATCAAGATGTCCTTCAACAGAGAAATTACAAAAAATTAATAAACAATAATGAGCAAACTATAGTACATCTGTACGATTGGATAATATTCATTAGTTAAGAAGCAATGGTCAAGCCATGAAAAGGCATGGAGGATCTGTAAACGCACATCACTCAGTGAGAGAAGTAAGCTTGGAAAGGCTGTGTCCTGTGTGATTGCAGCCACGTGGCATTCTAGAAATGGCAAAATTATGGAGGCAGTAAAAAAAAAAAAAGCCAAAAAACTAAACAAATAACAACAACAATAAAAATGGAGGCAGTAAAAAAAAAAAAAAGCCAAAAAACCAAACAAATAACAACAACAATAAAAATAGTGGTTTCCAGGGAGGACAAAGGAATGAGCAGGTGAAAGGGAGATTTTTTTTGGGGGGGAAGTGAAATGATTCTGTATTACTCTGAGCAATGAATTTATATATGATGTCATATATCCACTCCTGATGTTTATTAAAACCCATGAAACTGTATGGCACAAAGAATGAGCCCGATGTAAACTACAGACTTTGGTTAATAACAGCATTTCGATATTGATTCATAAATTATAACAAGTGATAATAATAAAGGAAACGGAAGGGGAATTAGGTAGGAACTTTGTATTTTCTGTTGAATTTTCCCATAAATCTAAAATTGCTCTATAATACGTCTATATATTTTAAAATATATATGTACATATCACGTGTGCTTAAAAATAAAGGTACAGTTGGCCTTTTGTATCCACAGGCTAGATCCAAACAGCAGATACAGACAAACTCAGATGGAAAGCATTCAAAAACCAAACAAGAAAAATAACAATATTACAAGAAAAACTAATAAAAATATACTATTAATAAAAATATTTAAATATAAATAGTATAACAACTATTTACCTAGTATTTTCACTGCATTAGGCATTATAAGTAATACAGAAATGAGTTAAAGTGTGTGAGAAGATGTGTATAGATTATATGCAAATTTTATGCCATCATATATGAGACTTGTACATCCTTAGATCTGGGTATCCTGGAGGGACCCAGACCCCATCTCCCACAGATGGTAAGGAAAGACTGTACTAATAATATACTACGAAAGATCTTAGCTTTATTTTCAGAGACAGCTTGATCCAGTATTTGACTACTCCTATATGAATAAATAAGTTTTTTTTTTCAAAATGATTCTTTCTTTCTTTCTTTCTTTCTTTCTTTTTTTTTTTTTTTTTTTTTTTGCAGTTTTTGGCTGGAGCCGGGCTTGAACCCACCACCTCTGGTATATGGGGCCAGCGCCCTGTTCCTTTGAGCCACAGGCGCTGCCTCCAAATGATTATTTCTTTATTTAACCAGTCACAAATACAGAACAGATGCAAGACTTCAGAAAGATACTTAAGTTATTAAAATAATTTTGAAGTTAGAAGACCAGTCACCTAAGACTGCCTGTGTACTCATCAAAAATCCCATGAAAACGGATTTAAGGCTTAGACCTAGGAATCAGGTAAGAAAACGCTCTTGGCATATGCCCTCTTTCCCTGAGGAAAATTCCGAAGCCTTTCCTAGACTGATGAAATAAGTTGATGGGGAAATGGCTGTTGCTCAAGCATGGAATAGAAAAGTTAACACAGACACGGACGTGTACACGCCTAGGTTTGCATTAGCACACAGGAGTCCTTGCCAGTCACATGCAAACACATTTGTGTACTTGAAGTCATGAAAACCTGGCAGGGTTACTGAGCCCTAATTTGAGAAAATCAAATTTGTGTCCACAATTTAGAAAGGAGAAATTAAAGGGGAGAGGGGAAATGAGGAAAGGTTAACTGTCAGTGACAGAATCCCCAGTATATAACTGAATTACATTTGGCCAAATTAGATCCAATCTATTGCCATCAATGTTCTCCCTTTATCCAAAGTGAGACCCTTTTTTCACGTTATGTTAATTTAAACTGGATGTTTTCCAATCCACGGGGGGAAAAGAAATCTTGCGGTATACAGTTTCTTTAATTTACAGATTAGTAATTACTCTTCTATTGGCACTGGCTGTTTTCTTTTTTTAGGATGATTTTAATTAGAAATTCTACTTAACTGCACACCACAATTACCCTTTTTGCCTCTTGATGAAATTACTCCTCATAAAGCAGAGGGAATGGAAACCAAGTTACAATCAAAGGAAAGCTTCAGATTAAGAAATAAGCATTGCAAATCTCCGGGCAACCACCAGAATTCAGGAACTCTTTAAATACCCATGGTCCTTTATATATTTGTGAGATTACTGAGGTCTCATTTATAAAATGATTTCATTATTCTCCTTGCTGACTTAAATAGAATGAGTTAATTTGAACAAAGGCAGAGTCCCTTGTTTATTGACCTTGGAACATGTTCTCAGATTTCCTAAGTTTTGGTTTCTCATTTACAAAAAGAGAGTGCTAATTGTATCTACTTCATAGGGATTTTATAAGTTAAACAAAGTCATTGACAGACAGTTTAGCAGACTACTGTCTGATGATTAAGGGCTGATGCATGCCACTTATTATTATTTAAAAAGAATAGCAGTTAGGAGTCAGGCATTAAAATTCAACAAACTGGGTTTGTGTTCTGCTTCTGTCTGACCTTGACTTACGACCCCCCCTTTGCTCATCTGAAAATAAAATGAAATGAAAATACCACCTTCAGGATTGGGAAATTGCAGATCATGGGGCAATTATGATTCATTGCTTGTTTTTTAAATGAAGTTTTGTTGTGACACATCCATTTGTTTACTTACGCCTGCAGAGCCTTCCTGACTCACTTACTATCTGGCCTTTTGCAAAAAACACTTGCTGACACCAAGGCTACAATATCAATGGTACTCAGAAAAACCACTCTCACAGAGTTTACACCACCTTCACATTTTATGTTCTAACTTAATAATTGTTATTTTAGAGTTCGTATGTTTCTTCATTTTTTTTTTTTTTTTTTGGAGACAGAGTCTCAGGCTGTTGCCCTGGGTAGAGTGCCATGGTGTCATCATAGCTCATAGCAACCTCCTCCAACTCTTGGGCTCAAGTGATCCTCTTGCCTCAGGTTTTCTAATTTTTTTAGTAGAGACGGGGTCTTGCTGTTGCTCGGGCTGGTCTTGAACTCCTGAGCTCACATAATCCACCTGCCTCAGCCTCCCAGAGGGCTAGAATTACAGGCATGAGGCCTCTCCATTAGTTTTTTCGCTTCACATTGAAAACTCTGCTTATATTCCTGAATGAAGTCTTCAATGGAGGATGACGGCAGCCCTGTAACTTTTGCTATAAGGAGCATGTGTGTTTGTGTGTTAATTCCTCACTCGCCTCTGTCTGTGTTTCAGTGGTGGCATTGGTGCTATCTCTTCATGAGAAGATACAGCGAGCTTGTTATGGTTGCCATGGGAACAGAGACTTTCACTAGAGTTTGCTGTGATCAATTTCCTGTGACTTTTTTTTATAAGTTTGCAAAGAAATCTTATAACAAAACCATCTAATTTAACAAAACTATGAGAGAAAATAAATTTTATACCAATGAAAAAAGGGTGAATGTGGCAAAAGTTTAGGTCAAAACTAATGTTACCAGGCACTGGTATTTATCTTTTACTATTCAGAACAATGTCCCTTCTACCCATTAACAAGTGAGCAGCAACATTTTCCGAGTTCATGAAACACCTTTGAGGTGTTTGAGGCTAGGAGCCGTGGTTCATGCTAGTAATTCCAGCACTCTGGGAGTCTGAGGCAGGTGAATTGCTTGAACTCAGGAGACCAGCCTGAGCAAGTGTGAGACTCCATCTCTAAAAAAAAAGTAGCCAGGACTTATGGTGGGAGCCAATACTCCTAGCTAGCTACTTGGGAGGCTGAGGCAAGAGAATCAGTTGAGCCCAAGAATTTGAGATTGCTGTGAGCTATGATGCCACAACACTCAACCCCAGGGTGACTGAGTGAGACTCTGTCTCACAAAAAAAAAAAAAGAGAGAGAGAGGTCTTTCAGAGGAAATGCTTTCCCAATTTTTAGTATTTACCTAGTTTAAGATCATAGAAAGATTTTTAAGTATTGCAATCAATCACCTGGAGTTTTGTCTCCTAAATATGAAGACACTTCTTATATGTTCAAGCTACTCTTCTAACATCTCAATATTAATGATATGCTCAATGTTACTTTTCTTCTACAGAATTTATCTAAACTCTTCTAATGGACACACATGACTATGTAACTTTAGATTAACATGCAATTTACCATAATTTCTGTGAAATTTGTTCTTATTTATATCAATGTATAAGTTTTGAATAGAAATTTAGTTTAACTCAATTCAATTCAAATACATATTGAGGACATCTGTTAGGCCCTGTGCTAGGACAAAGACAGACTAGAAGAGTGTAACATGGTGTCGGCCCTCAAGTAACCTAATGCAGCTATTATAAAAATCATGGGCACAGCTATGAAACCATGCACACCAGTGAAGTCTAGCCAAATAAATAAAACAGGTGATCTATATACAAAAAGTAATATATTGTACTTCAAGGTGATTCAGAGAAGAAATTACTTAAGAATGTAGTGTTTTATCACTCTTGGTTGAATCATGAAAACCAACAAAGGGGAATTAGAAGAAACAAAGTAATAGATACTTGTAAAACTATTAACCAAAGCAAAGAATTAGGAAATCAGAGTTGCCCATTCCTTAAGAGATGAAGAAGCCAGAATGGACAGGAGGCTTAGGTATCATGGAGGGGAAGTAGATTAAGGGTGAATTCGTGAAAAATAAGGCATGGGCACATGCTGAGAGACATTTGTTTATTTACTGATTAACAAACTTAGTATGTTCCAAGCCCTGCAACCATGTAGAAGATTAACATATGAGAAATGCATCAATCAGGAGCTTAATATTTCCATCAGTTATGATAAAGAAATAAAGACTTCAGACTGAACACAAAAGGCAGTTGTCTAGCACAAGTTCTTCAAAATAAGAAGAAAAAGAGGGACCATGTTAGATCGGAGACTTGTCTTTGTTCTCTGTTTCCCAACTACAACCCCTCACATAATTCAAGGTGACAGCATCTTTTGTATTTCTTTCCTCGGGGACTTCCACTGGGCAGAAACTAAAAACAACCTAATTGAATGGTTCTGGTTGCCTTCTGGAAAAACCCAGACCCATTGAAGAGATTAGACTAGATGTCAGTGCAGCAGAGGAGCAGGGGCGATTTTTATTTTTTGAAACACCAAGAAAGGAAAAGGCCACTGGAATAGTAAGGGAAGAAAAGTATTTGAGGAGAGGGGAACATGTATACAGATGTCCAATAAACAGTCAGATCTTCAGTCTTGAGAGTCAGGAAATATATCTGAACTACAAAGACAAATGTGTTACTTCTGTATTGATAGGAGAAAAGACAAGAGGCCCCAGGACGAGATCCTCCAAAACAAGACATTTGAAATGTAGGAATATAAAAACAATCTAGCAAAGGAGAAGGTGGAAAGAAGAGTTCATCAAAATGAAGACTATAAAGCACTGAAGAACGAGATGGCTGAAAGCTGATTCCCAGCTTCTCTTTCCCACCGTCCTCAACGGGTGCAATGTAGTTAGTTGTGCACTTGACTTAGAAATGCCTGAGTCTCTTTGCACCAGGGCGGTGGAAGTTGGTTCCATTCTCCTTACTCTGGTAAAAACACAGAAGCCCACAGAAATAAACTCTCATCCATTCATTTATTTCATAAACACTTAGGATATATTACTTAGGCTTCAGAAATAGTTTTAGGCTCTTGGCATACCAAGAGATGGGGTGGGAAAGGAGACAAGTCTTGACTAAAAGTGCATATCTCAAAAATGAGAGGATGTGAAAGAGGGCTCCATTCTTCTCATTTCCAACTCTTTTTGTTTCAATTATATTATACCGTCCCTTTGATTTGGCTCCAGAGGAAATGCTGATATAAAAGGTTTTGTTTTTGTTTTTAAACGGTGGCGCTCCATTAAGAAATATGACAAAGGAACAATGTCATCCTGTCATCAGAACAATTTTTTCTATGTCAGAAATCTGGTCATATCACTCCTGCTTAAATTTTTCTCTGGCTCTTCGCTGCTTTCAGAATAACATCTACCCGGACGGTACTTCATAAACAGGCACCTGGACATTTATACACTTCTCACCCGTTATTTGCTATTCTGCCTTATGTACCCTGTTGTCACAAAAAGCAATTTAATAACTTGCTATTCTCCCAAATGCAGAGTAAACTGTCTGAAAATATTTAAATGGTATTTCATAAATACATTGTTCTTGGGAAATTTGTAGTATAGATGCCAAAAGATAGCTCCTCTGGAATTAGGAAAAGTTTCAGGGAAATATTTAGTTGGATTAAAAAACACACACATTAAAAAAAACCTATCTTAAATAGATTTTAAAATATTTAAACTACAAGCTTCTCAACATTGAGTCAACAGAAATGCACTTAGTCTCAAAGAATACCAGAGTCTCTAATACTGGCTTAAAAGAGCAGCCGGCCATCTCTGCCCCCGAGATCAACTTAGGCCTCTAAGAATGGAGATGCAGTAGATTTAGAGAGCACACACAATTTGACTTTTCACTCAAAATTCAGCAGTGAGTGGCAAGAGCAAAAGAAAAAGGCCATCTCACGTCACATATTCTCCATGTCCTTTCCTTGCCATTTTCCTTGTCTGTCTTCTCCCTTTCCTGCCATCCTCGGCCATGTGCCCTAATGCATTTGTGAATGGCAGCTGCTTGTCTGATGAGATCCTCATTTCCTGCCTCCCACCCTGCTTGGGCAGGCAGCACCTTGGCATCAAATTGAATGCCAGATAAGCAGAATTCTTACATGTGCAATTAAAAGCCACTGAAGTGGAGATAACAGCATCCCATGGTTAACTGAATAATTCATGGCAAAATGTTCTCTCTTTATTCATAGCTCCTCACACCCTTGACTTGTTAAGCAGCTAGCACTCAGAGTAAAGTGCTGGTTTCAGCTGAGACGTTCCTTAAGCGACTCTTCTGATCGGGTATTTACATTTTCTATATGAGTTTTACCAAAATTTCTAGAAAAATTGAAAGGAAAAAGGGCTGAGGATCAAACATTTTAAAGAAAAGGAAGAAACCTGAATAAATTCAGGAAAATAAAACAAACTTTTTTTTCTTTTAAATGACTTCTTTAAGTTTAAAACTTATATCTTCCAGGATTTAAGCTGTTTTTCTCTCTGTTTTTCACTTGGCCATTACTTTTTCTTTCTTTCTTTTTTTTTTTTTTTTTTTTTTAGAGGGAGTCTCACTTTTTTACCCTTAGTAGGGTGCTCTGATGTCATATCTCTCACTAATCTCAGACTCTTGGGCTCAAGTGGTCCTCTTGCCTCAGATTTTCATTTTTAGCAGAGATGGGGTCTCACTCTTGCTTAGCCTGGCTTAGAACTCCTGAACGCAAGCAATCCACCCACCTTGGCCTTCCAGAGTGCTAGGATTATAGGTGTGCCTATAATCCACAGTGCCTGGCCAGGTCGCTTATTCTTAAAACAGTGTTCAAAATTTTAGAATACTATACTTTAAAGGTCAAGAGTGGTAAAAGAAAGAATGCTAAAATTAAATAAAATGTATACATTGGGTCATTTCTGCAAATACACAAACCACACAGTGGAATGCAAGTGAAGATATTCATTCCATTCTGAGTCTGTGCTTGAGTTCATTTTATTAAGCATCTCCAGAAGCAACTTTCAATGCTGAAAAACAGTATAATTTTTTCCCCTCCACAAAAATGGCTGACTTCAATTTTAGGAGCACAATCCTAAAATGCCAAGAACTTCTCTGCAGCAGAATTAGCAGCTTAATAAGGATAGATTCAGTAAGGGAGAAGGCACGAAAAAGTGAGAAAGTGCTGAGGGCAACAGTTCAAATAAAAGAGGAGCAATTGTACAATATTAAATACTTGCAAGCCTGGGATCTGCTTTCATAAAATGGGGAAGAATATTGAACATCCTTAGCTTTTGGTTTCTTTTATAAATCATAGGACTTAAAGTAGTTCAACACCATAATTTTTATTTTCAAAGTGATAGTCATACATATACTTAGTAAAACACTTAAAGAGAGTAAAGATAGTTATAAAATGAACAGTGATAGTTATTCCCTCCGTTACTTTCCAACCTCACTCCTCCCTGAAAGCAGCCAGTACTCCCCGAAAGCCCTCAATACATTTTTGCAATGTTTTATGTGTATATTTTTGCACAAATATGGTTTTTTTTATTTATATAAAGTAATCACCAGTTATTCACCATGGACTTTTCATATGTTTCTTAGTGATTCCTATACAAACACTCAGTTGCCTGTTTCAACTGCTGGATCTGAGTCCTGTTCATTGATTGAATCAATGTGATTTATCCCATCATGTCTCATTAATGCATATATAGCATGCAGCCAACATTTGTTTACCTGATAGTTCAAAGAGCTGCACAAAAGAAATTCTTTTTTTTTGTTGCTGCAATGAAGTATTAAACAATAATAATAGTAATGCAAAGTAACATTCACATTGTCAAATAAGAGTATGTCTATTATAGAATGCTTTGACTCTGAGGTTCAGTATGGAGTCATCAATTATGTTTGTAATTTCCCTTTTATAATAATATATGTTTCCCAATTTTAATATTAGGTGTATCCAGATTAAGCAGAATGATTTTGAAGTATTTCTTCTTTTTCTATTGTCTATAAGATTTGGCATGATCTGTTTTTTGAAATTATCTTTTATTTTTATTTATAAATATTAGTTGTCTATTTTTTTGAGACTTTGGGGAAAAAATAAGAAGTTAACTGATGACTCCAAAAGAAATTCTTACAGAAGTATCTTGTATGCTTTTGAAAATATACCTGTCGGTTAAATTTATAAAAGTAGAATGACTCTTAAAATAGTCACATGTACTTTTCTACTTTGACATTGTTAAAGTACTCTTCAAATTTTTGTATTAGTTTTCATTCTAAATAACAGTTAATAAACAATGCTCTACAACCTAAAAAAAAATTATTCTTACCTGAGCAGAACACAAATCTCACGTTGCTTTAATTTATTTAATTTCAAATGAGATAACTTTTTTCCTCTAAGACTATCTGTCATTTGTATTATTTTTCTGTCTAATCCTTTAGTTTCCATTGGTTTATTTGTATATTTCTTATGGATTAGTATAAGTCCCTTATAAATTGAGGGAATTATCTCTTTACATCAAATGTTTGCTAATTAAATAATGGAGCTAAGGGCAAGGTTTCCTTAATAGAATTTAAAACCTAGAAGCCATAAAAAAAAAAGATTAGCAGATCTGTACAAAAAAGAATGCATGTATGTGTAAACAATGATAATAAACTGAGTCAAACAATAAAAACATGTCACAGTAAAAATCCAAGACATAAAGAGGAGATAAACCTAGATCTGAAAGCACAGACAAGGGGGGATTTAAAGTGTTGAAAGTCTGTTGAATATTCTACAATTTTTAAGATTTGAATGTATTTCAAGAACAGTAGCTGAAACCTATCACAGAGAAAGAAAGATTGCGATGAAGGACACTTAAAATCTTTGAACAGGTTACAACTGACTAGTTTTGAAAAGTTTAAAAAATTTCACACATGTGTCCTCCGGAAAACCACAGATCAAGACCGGAAGCTTCTTCTATCAAGCCGTATATATCAACCTATTTCCTGGAGGTGTTGTACTGCCTCCTCAGTGCACAATCTTCCCCGGACCATAAATGTTTATAGGCATATTTATCAATAGATCCTGATTTCTTTGAAAGTAAAACCATGCCCATTCATATCTGTGCTTCTTATGCCTTTATTAGTACCCCCTGCAGAGTCATTCTCAATATGCAGTTGATAAACAGCTTACCTATGGAACTCTTCCTTCATTTAAAAAATATATATTGAGAACTTGAAATATTTGTTCAAAGCACAGTGCTAGTTATTTGAGCTGTAGCTTTGCTTAGAAAGAGATCATCTCTCCCTACCATTATGGAACTAAAAACTCCAATGAGGAAAACATACATATATTGATTGACTAATCTAACCAGTAAGAGTTAAATTAATATCTATGATGGTTTGAGGTTAAAGTTATAGAGAGTAGTGTTTGCTGGGCAATGGGCCTGAAGGATAGGCACAGCACTCAGGCAAGGTCTTTAAGGACATATTAAGGAACTTAATCTTTATCCAAAAACAATAGTAACCATTTAAAGGAGTAGCATAAGATCTACTTTTGAGATTCTTGAAATACTTTACTAAGAAGAATATGTTCCAGTTCCATCCAGGTAAACATGAAAAATGTGAAATCTCCATCTTTTATGGGTGCATAGTATTCTATGGTATACATATACCACAATTTTTTAACCCATTCATGGGTCAATGGGCACTTGGACTGTTTCCATGACTTGGCAATTATGAACTGGGCGGCAATAAACATTCTGGTGCAAATGTCTTTGTTGTAAAATAATTTTTGATCACCTAGTAGAGGACCTGCACCTTCACATGAAGGGTAAAACATAACTACAGTCCAGAAAGAAGGAGGGAACAGGAATAAAGGAGGGCAGGGGAGAGGCCAAGAAGAGGAAGTGTATTTGGTGGGACCTCAGCTAATGTGCATAATGCAATGGTACATTTCAAAACAACTAAGAATAGAATATAAACGTCTTACCATAGTAATTAAGTAAGCAAGGAGATGGTTATGTTAATGAGTTTGTTGGAAGCATTCCACATTATATATCAAATTAGCACATTGTACCCCATAAAAGCATTAATGTGCTTAGTTATGATTTAATAAAGAAAAAAAAGATTTACTTTTCAGAGTTTTTCTGTAAAAAACAGATTGATGAAGGAAAGAAATACTAGTTCAGAAAGTATTTCAATGAAAAATATTTTACAAACAAACAAAACCAGAAGTTTTTCTATGGGAAGTGTCAGACATGGTGGGGAATTGGTCACAGGGTCAATAATGGAACAAGGAAGACTTGGAAAAGTTTGGAGCGTGCCAGTACTTGCTGGTATTGTGGATAAGGAGGAAGAATAAAACTCAGATTTTTGACACTTAAAACTGTGTAGGTGGTGGTGTCATTTGCTGAAAAATAAACACTGGAAAATCTGAAGGCTTCTGAGGGCAAGTGAGAACCAAGAGTGTGGTTTTGGCAGTGCTGTGTTTCAGATGTGTTAATATAGCCAAGTGGAGACATCAAGTAAGAACTTGGATTTAAAGATCTATCATTCATATGAGAGATCTTGGCAGCATGTAAATATTTGTGAGTTATTTGTACATAGAAAATATGAATGAATTCATCTAGCAAAAGAATATAGAGCAAAACGGATTAAAAGAAGGCTGGCTAAAGCCAGGCCTTGAGAAATTCCAAAATGTAAGGAACAGATGAAGGAGATGTAGGTAGAAAACCAGGGGCACAAAACATCATGAAACCCAAAGGATAATAAACAAGCAAACGGAAACATTTTGAGAAAAAAAAATAGAATGGTAAACAATTAAATACTAAAGAATAAACAAGCCACGATAGCCTCAAAATCAGAGTTTAGCTTTGGTGGATCATGAGGATGATTTATACAAAGTGCTTTCACATACTATGATCTCATGGATGGGCGTGGAAATACTTCCTTGCTCAGCTGGTGCTGAACGTGGGGTGAGAAAAGAATTTTTCTAGGCCAAGATTAGGATATAAAAATATAAGTTTATTTTATATTAGAGGAGATGGGGAGAGAGATAAGAAGGAGAGAGAGAAGAGAGCAGAGAAGGGTATAAGAGGGGGAGAGAGAAAAGGGAGAGAGAACTCTAAGTGTCCCAAAGAAAGAAAGGAAGAATGCCCAGTCTGGGGTCCACTGGGTAGCGGAATGTAAGGGCAGGGAGGAAACTGCAGCTGAATTCACAAGGTGTTATGAATGTGACCTGTGCTGTCTCTGTTTCCCTCCGGCAAGGTTGCAGACAGACATTTTTCCAGGTGTTTCCAATACTTAGACCTGATTGTTCATCTATCAAGGACATTCAGGAATTACCTGAAGCTTAGAGGAATGAATTCTAAAAGACAAGAGAGCTGAGGAAACAGAAAGAGAATTCATATTTCTTTTTGTTCTACTAGGTTCTCAAGGAACAGAAATCTACAAGGGTTGGGGTGGGAGCTGCTGGCTGGAGAGGGAAAGCAAACAGAGAGATAGATTTTAGTCTGTGAATTAGTAATTTGTCTCTTATTTTGTTATAAAGACCAACCATCCACCCACTCTTATCTGACTTGCTTCTCCCAACAATAGTGTAAGGCAGAGAGAAAAGGCAGTTAAACTTGTCTCCACTTTAAGATGAGAAAACTGAAATTCCAATTGATGAAGCAACTTGCTCAGGTGATATTACTAGTAACTAAGCTGCAACTAGTATCCAGAATTTCTTATCTCTAGTTCAACACTAATTCTCCTATAGCAGGTTACCTTGCCAATTAATTTAACATTGGTATTATTATTGTTATCATTGTTGTTAGTAATATTATTGAACTGTCCAGAGTAAGATACTCATAAGAGAGGCTACAAGATAAATCAGGCATGAACCCTACCTTCAAAGAGTTTTCAGGCTGTAATTGTATTAATACATAGTCATGTATAAAGATGACTGCAATACAATTGGTATCTAGCAGCATTATAAAAGTTAGTGGAATTTATTACTATGAAAGATCCTAGTGGGAATGGAAATTTAAGGCATTTGAACTTGAAGACTAGATGTATGAGAAGCCTTATATAAGATAAGGGCCTTGGGAGATTCAGTAAAGGCATTTAAGCCAAAGTTACCATCAGAAACAATGAAGAGATAAGCAATGGCTTGATGGAAAAATTAAATAATTCAGCTTCAGTAGACTAGAGGTAAAGTGAAGCAGTAGGACATATATACAGAAATGTAGTTAGGATTTATATTATGGACGGCATTAACAACAATAGGAGTTTGGGTATTAATAAGGGGGGAAAGCAGACCCAATACAATAATTTGAACAGAGAAATGGAATGATCAGAGTATGTTTTAATAATAACTGGAGCACTTAATGAAGTGCTACCAGTGGTTCTCAACCTTCCTAATGCCGCAATGTATTTTCATTGTTAGAAAGGGGTTGTGATCCACAGGTCGAGAACCGCTGTGCTAGACACTGTGTTTGGACAGCACCCTGGCCCTCCAGTATGTGCCACTCAACTCTCCTGAGCACACAGAAAGAGTGCTTGTCCTCACTTTCCTAACAATGACCATGGCCAGTTAACTTGATTGTGTCCAGGGAATATGTGCAGAAGTTACAGGGACCACCTTCAGGGCTAAGTGTGGTAGAGTTTATGGACAATTCTCCACACTCTCTTCCTCAGCCAAGCCCACCATTCTGAGAGCAGTCGATGGAATCTGCAGCACTTTTTTTTTCTTTCAGTTTTTGGGCTGGGGCTGGGTTTGAACCAACCACCCGGAGGGCATATGGGGCCAGTGCTCTACTCCTCTGAGCCACAGGCACCACCCTGCAGCACATTTTGTATAACTGAAAAATAAACTTTCATTTGTCAACAACTGACATTCATTTGTTACTGCAGCATTTCCTAAGCGAGGCTGATCATACTGTATGTCCAGTGTTTTCAAGGAGTTAACTAAACTAAAGTTGATGTGGAGCTGACAGGTAGCTCATATGAACATTAAACTATTAAACTGCTTCTATACTTATGGTGAATAATCACTACCCAAACCTAATGGAATGTCTAATCCATGACCTTGCTTCTTTAGTCCCCACTCAAGGATGCTCCCCAAACCACCCAGGACCCAGCAATTAAAGATACAAGTATCCAGGTATAGGCACTGTCTGACTAAAAGTGTAAGGATCCAGCTATAACCCCTGTCTGTTCTAATTCATCTGTCCCACAATATTCCCAGGTATAATACATACATCACCCTGCTTTTACACCGACCCAGTCTTCTTAACTCCTGCTTAATGGATGATACAAATAAGGATCAATGTCAAGAAAAATCCAGAGTTCCAGGTCATCTCACACTAAAATGTATTTGCCCAACTACAATGGTCTACTGTCTCCAACTTTAGGTGGATGATATTGGTCGCTGCATAAGAAGAGGTATGGCAAAAGAGGCAGACATGAATGAGTTTATTAATTAGTTTAAAGATAAAAATATGAGGTCCTTTATTAAGGGAAAAGAGGCATTTATACTGGTAAAAAGAATCCATATCTGAATAGACATGTGGAAGCAAAACAACAGGATATAAGATGATTTAATAAAGGGATAAGGAGAATTAAGTTCCCAGAGATGGCAAGGAGTGTGGAATCATTGATAGAGGTAGCAATAACATGCATAGAAGATTGATTTGCATATATCTGTCTCAACATATTATCTCCCTCACTGAGCTGTGAGAGCTGGCTTTGAGCAAGAAAAACAAATGTCAAGTGTAACTACCTGTTCATACAGAAGAGATTTATACAAGAAGCCTCTTGCTACTCATACATATCTGGGGGTGGATGTCTACAAGACACAACACGTTTTTATACACACCAGACACTGAAGTTGAGCTGTGATTAGTGCCTATTTCTGCAATTTAAACACCTTTTTGCAGACATGTTTCAGACAATGTTTCATTGGGTTAATTTCATAAACCACAATTATGAATTACTGGAATTTCACACAGAGGATTTAGGGTTTCTTTATAATCCAACCCTTACATATACTTCAGTGGTCAAGAAAGGGTTATGTGTTTCTTCCAGCATAGGAAGACAGCATTTTCAAGACTTCCTCGCAGACAGGATGGGAGCATGAGAATAAACAGTGGGAAACAGAAATGTGAGAAAAAATAGAGTTTCTCATGTCTAACATGAGCAGCTAAGAACTGGTGGGTCCCCTCCCCTCAAAGGTGAGCACGAAGGACGTGGTTTGAGATGGTAGAGACAGAGAGGAAATCAGAGTTGATCTTTCAGGAACTGTTCAGAGGAGGTATACCGTGAACAGTTGCCAGACCTACAGCAACTCTCTGTGAGCAGGGAAGGAACTCCCTTACTGTGGGGCTACCAAAACACTGCAATTTATTTGTGACCACAGCAGAGCAAAACACCATCCCCAATGATTATCTCGTATTGACCCAAACAATCTCCCACTAACAAAGCCTGTTATGTTTCACATGGTTATTTTTTTCCTTTAGAAAATCCTTCGGTTTATTGATTTAATATCTACCACCAGTCAAGTGAATGCATCAGTCTTAATTTGTATTGCATTCAAAACACCACCACATCATACTAAAGACAAAAAAAAAAAAAGACAAACTCTCTAACATCCACATGACTATTTCCTACATTGTCTTTGTTTTGGAAATCAAACTTCATCAGAGCGTTTTAGGATAGCAATAAATGTCTTTCGTGCATTTTTCTCCTTTTCCATCAAAGTGGGTAATTTGTAACATTATAAACAAAATTACATTTGTGAGAGTTTGAAACTCTATGGACTTAACCCTCCCCTCCCCCAGAACCTTTAAAAATATAGAGGATAATCCTTAACTTCATCGTTATTGCAATACTAAGATATCATGCACATGCTATTCTGTCATTTAGTATGGATGAACCATGTATCTTCCTTTCTGAAAATTCGTCACGTTGAATTCATTATACACATATTGCCTCCAAAAAGAATAAGGCATAAAGTTAATTTATTTACTTAATTGTATTTTTTGAGATGAGGGTCTCACTTGGTTGCCCTCAGTAGAGTGCCATGTTGTCATAGCTCACAGCAACCTCAAACTCTTGGGCTCAAGTGATTCTCTTGCCTTAGCCTCCCAGGTAGCTGGGACAATAGGCGCCAGTCACAGCACCCAGCTATTTTAGAGATGGGGTCTCGCTGTTGCTCAGGCTGGTCTCAAACTCCTGAGCTCAAGTGATCCACCTGCCTTGGTCCCCCAGAGTGCTGGAATTATAGGTGTGAGCCACGATGCCCAGTGAAAAGTTAATTTTTTAAAAATTAAAAAATAACAAATATCTGTTGAAAGCGTAAGAAACAAAACAAAAGAGAGCAAAGAAGCCAAAAAAGTGAACTCATCCATTATCTCTTCCTGGGATTACAAAGCCAATCATGATAATAAAAATAATAGTTAACATTTATTGAGTTCTCAAGTGCTGGACACTATAAAAAGTAGTTTTACATTCATTTTTCTATTTATTTATCATAGTAAAAGTAATGATGTAGAACCAGATTTTATTGAAGAGGAAACTTAGTCACTAATTAAGTAAATTGCTCAATTAACTCTATAGTTAATAAGTAGCAGAGCTGGGGGAATTTTAACCTGGGTCTTGCTTACATGCTTTTAAAATCTACATCATACCACTTCCTGGTAGAAGTTGTTTGGTTTATTTTTGTTTTGTGTTGAGTTGTTCCTCTTTGCCCTGTGTATGGAATGCCCTTAATGTCATAACAGATTTCATACTTTTCAATGCTGGAATGAATCCTAGCACTAGGTTGAGAGGTAATGATGCCATCACCAAATCATCTGAAGGGTGAGGACTCTCTCCGTGTCTTGGGAATGGGGACAGTTATGCACTCCAAGGTCTCCAATCACCCTCTGAGAGTGTCAATATGCATTTAAAAAAAGAAAAGAAGACTCAGGAAAAAAAAGAAAAAGGAGACTAATAGTTGTCTATTCCCCCTGTCCACCTGTTGCAGTTCACCTTCCAAAATCTGTCTTCCTGGATAAGGAAGTAACATCACAACTACATGGCACTAGAGGGTCTGCAGTTCCTTCTTTCAGAAAGCACAACCTGGAGACCAGGGCAGAAGAGCATTAGCTCCATAAAGATCAGGTTGTGTGTGTGTGTGTTTGTGTGTGTAGTTGGAGAGGGGTGGAGAGGTAGAGGACAAGGCTGTTACCTGCAAAGCAAGGGAATTACAACCTGGTTCCCCCGTGTAAACATCTTAAGTGCTTGCGGCATGCCTCTTATTACCTACTAACTCATTTCAGAGACTGAATATTCTGTAGTTGGGACCCAAGGATGTCATTTACTGCCTCTGCAGATCCAAGCGAGAACCTTTATTACTCATCCACTTATTCAAGGTAGAAGACCAGTGAAGAACAGGAGGAGAAACAATGATAGTCTGTAGCAAGGCCTGGGTATATGTCCTACTTACCTGACATTTCCCTCCAAACTTCACACCCAGTCTTCCTTACACTTGATAGTTTCTACACGCTCACATTCTGCCCCGTTGTTTCCAGGCATCCTGGGGCTGTCTGTGTCTGGAATGCCCTTCCATTTCTTATTCATAGAGCAAACTCTTAGTGACCTTCACTCCCTGCAGTGTGCACTGTGCCCTGGCATCTTAGGGCATTCCAGCTATGCACAGAAGGGCTCTGCCTGTCAGGGTCTTGTACAGAAGCTGGCCTCAAGGAGGGACTCAACACTCTTGTGAAGATTAAAAGAAAGAATGGACCAATTGGGAAAATGGCTTTCCTCTGCATTCTCTCTACTACAGAGGGCACTCCTGCTGAGCTATGAAGATAGTGAGCTCTCAGAGTACGTTATCTCACAACAATGAAACCATTGCCATGTTTTTCCCTTCAGCAGTAATGGTGATGAGGCGCCGGGAAGTGCTCTGATACTCAGCACAACAGGATCCTATTGTGGAAAATAGGTACTCTGGGTCTAGATCCATCTTGAAGCTAAGAGAGACAAGCTAAAGGACTTAAGAGGCTAAAAATGTCCTTCCATTTCAGTGTGGGTGAAATTCAGAGCAGTGTTATGCTAAGAAATGTAAAGCCTGAGGGGTTCCCCTCAGCAGACTTTATCTCCACCACACATCACAGAGTGTAAACAGGGAGCTAAGACATTGTACAGCATTGGGGTAAGGTGCAAAGTCCCAGTTCCATAACCTTCTAAGCTTTCTTTTCTTTTTCTTACATGGCCTGTGGGAAATGATGCATCAGAATGCCCAATCCAAGCAGCATTTCTGGAGCACAATTTGAATTCAAATAGACTATAAAATGGAAGTGTTAATCAATTCAGAAGAAGCTCTAGCCAAAGAAACATGGAAAATGAATCAACAGACAATATAATTATGCAAAGTAATCTCTTGACAGCCTTAGCTCAAGCACTCACAAACATTTTTTTCTTTCCTACAAATAAACTTCTGATTGAAAGGATGAGATATCAACAATCAGTTGTTTATGCAAACAAGGTATACACATGGTAAAGGGATTAGTAAGCTTTTATTCATTATCTGAACTTTTTGTTAGCTATGATGCCTAAATAAAGGAAGTAAAATAACAACTGTTTCTCCCAAAATAACATTTGCACATTCTAATTTATTTAATATCACTGAACATTAGTAAGAGAACAAGTTGAGACGCATTACCGTATTATATAATCAGTCTTTAAAAAATATCAGTTTAAAATATTCAAATCAATTGCCCTTCAGTAATAAAACTAAAATATGTTTAAAATACTAAAATTGTCAAAAAATCAAAGGGATAAGGTAGAAAATAGAATTTTAGTTTAGTAATCTATTGCACAGCATAGTAACTCTAGTTAATAACGTACTGTGTCTTTCAAAATTACAAAAAGACTAGATTTTTAAAAGTTCTTACTAGAATAAAAAGTTCTTACAAGGTAAGGAGAAGCCTTCATTCATCAGCTTGATTTAATTATTCCACATATGTTAAAACATCATATCGTACCCCATATTATGTATAATTATTTGTCACTTACAAATAAAACAACATATTTAATGAATGTTCACTGAAAAATATTCATGAAAAAAATATATAAATAATTTTCCTGGGTACAGGAAAAAATAACTTAGGAAAAACCCCTCAGAAAACAGATTGACTATAGGAGGTACAAATAGCCATATCACATGGGTGATAAAACATAATAAAATCACCCAGATAATGAGATAGATATGAAATAAGTTAGAGTCTTAATTAATTCAATCACACTTTATTTGAATTTATAAGAATACCTATCTTTTGGCTCGGCGCCTGTGGCTCAATCTGCTAAGGCGCCAGCCATGTACACCTTAGGTGGCGGGTTCGAATCCCCAGCCCGGGCCCACCAAAACAACAATGATGGCTGCAACCAAAAAATGGCCGGGCGTTGTGGCGGGCGCCTGTGGTCCCAGCTACTTGGGAGGCGGAGGCAGGAGACTCGCTTGAGCCCAGGAATTGGAGGTTGCTATGAGCTGTGATGCCATGGCACCCTACCCAGGGGGATAGCTTGAGGCTCCATCTCAAAAAAAAAAAAAAAAAAAGAAAGTTGTTTCATCCCAAGGAGGTCTAAATCCTTGAAATGTCGGTGAAGAATTGAAAGTATAAATACATTTTTAAGTCACTTTAACTTTATATCTATTATGCATTTATAACATATAAATTATGGAAGATTATTTTGTAAAATATTACCAAAATAATTCACCTTTTCAACGAATCACTCTCATTTCTTTATACCAAATACATAAATCTCTCAGCCTCTTTCCATCTCTGCTTGGCAGTGTATACGTTCTATAAATGGTTCCCTTGATCATTGCATTTCTCTCCCAGCTGGTATTGTTACCTTCAATGCTGCTCCTCCCTGATTCATTTTTCTTGAGACTTCCAGACATATTTCAATTTCTTTATTTACTGACTAAAAGCCTTCAATGACTTCTCACCTACTGAACAAAATGCAAGCTTGGCTTTTAAGGCCCTATGAAACACGACTCTGTTTACTTTTCTGCCTGGCTCTCTCCCTCCTCCCTCTGTCCCTTCCTCCTTCCTTCTCTCCATTTTCCTTCCTTTCTTCTTCCTTTTTCTCAAATATTTATCTAATTTCGGGTATGGTTCAGGTCATCTCAATAGATACTGGGTATATAGAAATAGAAATGTAAAACCAACCTCCAGACACCATCATTATGAAGGAAATTGTACAAGTTTATTAAAATACATTAAAGACTGGCTTAGTGGAGAGATGTGCCCTATATATGGTTGGAATATTGCTAACAAGCTCAATACTCTAGGGAGATCAAGTTCCCCCAAGTTTGGCTATAAATTCGATTAAATCCCATCAACTATTTTGCTAAGTTATATTTGGTTTTTGTGGAGCTTAACAAAAAGATGCTAGAATTAATACAGAAAATCAAATACAAAACATTTTCAATTCATTCCTGATGATGATAAATGTAAGGAGCTTGACTTTTTAAAATAAAATTTTTAAAAAAGACTCAATAATTAAGTCCATGTAATATTCCCACATAGACAGACAATGAAGGCAGGGAACAGGATATTCTAGATGAGAGCCTGTACAAATGTGGAGACTTGATTTATAACATAGCTGAAATATTGTTAGGTCATTCACAGAATAATTACTCTTCTATAAATGATGCTAAAACAATTAATTATATAAGAAATTAGAAATTGGACTCTTAACCTCACACTTTATACACAAGAATTTCATATAAGTAAAGACAATCAATGGAATAATATCTTAGAGAATATAATATGATCTCAGGAAATGTAATTTCTCCATTAATCTTTGAATGCTTCAAGGTGTAAAGAGAAAGATCAATGTTTATTTACAGTAATATTAAAAACTTCAGTCAGTGGGCAGACCCATAAATAAAAGAGAAGCCAAAAATTGGGAGATGATACACCTATTATCTCCAACATACTTAACTGACAAGATTGTATCCTGCATAATAAAAGAATAAGAAATCACCAAGAAAACCACAATTCAATAGAAAAATTACCAACACTGAATCTAAGAGCGGATATCAGCAAAGTATAAATTGAAACCTCAGGGAGATAACAAGTGCCCCCAAGTAATTTGACTTTCATTCAAAAAGCTCTCAGTGGCCAAAGCTGGAACAACCTGAGACACCAAAAATAAAATAGCATTGGATTAGAACAAAAACATAAAGTAAATATTCATGAGTCCATACGGATACCCACAAATGTTTGAATAAGTAAATAAATATACCCCCATGCAGTAACATCTCAAGTAATTTATGTATACACCTCACCTTCAAGGGGTAGAGCAAAACTTCTCCCTCTGTAAGTGTGAGCTGTACAGAATGACTTCCTTCCCAAGGGTGTCGTATGGAAGGGGAGAAAAAAAGAGCAACATTACAACAAAGAAACCTGACAAGCGCTACCTCAGCCAAACGATCAAGTTTAACAGGTCAAATTGACACCATATGCCCTTGGTATAAGGTGATGAAAATGTCACGTTACCTCTGTGTCTTCCTGCCAAGAATACATAGTCCTGATGTAATCATGTGACTAAATATCAATGTATCTCCATTGAGGGATAGGCTACAAAATACTCCCCCAAACTGTCAAGGTGACCAAAAAGAAAGTCAAATGTCCCTGCTAGAAATCTAAGACATGATGACTCTTTGTAACTTGCTATCCTGGATGGGATACTGAAATAGACAAGGACATCCATCCCTCAGAACTATGAGGAAATTGTGAACCAAGTACAGACTTTTGTTAATAATAATGTTACAATATTGGTTTCTTAACTGTAACAAATGCATAAACTAAGAAACTGGATGAGGAGCTTACTGGAGACTCTGAACTCTCTTCATGAGTTTTCTGCAAATCTAAATCTTCTCTGAAATACAAATGTGATTATAATAAAAGTATTTTGTCAGCAATGTTAGCAAGACTGTGGATCTACTGAAACACACACTGTTGGTGAGTGTACATTTTTTTCAACCAATTTTCAAACAACTGGGAATGATTCAAACTGGGTTGACTGTGCATAAGCCTCATGGTCTAGCAAAATAGTTCCTGGTATCATCCGCAAAAAACCATTGCACTTTTCTACTAAAGCACATGCTTGAGGCTGATAATAGATGCCATATAACAAAGCTGGCACTAGTGTCCATCAAGAGTAGACAGGTCAGGGTCCAATAATTGAATGGAAATGCAGGAACTAGAGCTACACACAGTAATGAATAATTCTAAGATAAGCCATAAAGCAAGTTACAGCAAAATACAATTGTTATGTTTTCATGACGTATATTAGAGACCTGCAAACAATAATTATTTTGTTTAGGGATATCCACAGGTAATAAAATTAATATCATGGAAATCATGAGAAACAATGGGACACAGGAGCCTTCAAAGAGAATGTTGGCATCTTTTCGCAGACTGTGTCATGAGTGAAAATTGTTGGTTATAGTATTAATCTCTAATCCTTACAGTTGAAGAAATATTATTTTGTTTTTGTTGAAATTTGTTTATAGTAATTATTTTCTAAAGTACAGTAGTACCTTCTTATTCATCCCTAAACTGAGAGCCCAAGGACTTTTCCCTAGGGTGCCTTCCCAGCCCCCACCAAAACAGGGTGTCACTCTGTTGCTTAAGCTGGCCTCGAACTCCTGGGCTCAAGCAATCCCAAAGCCTCCCTAATAGCTGTGATCACAGTGCACACCACCATTCTTGGCTTCAAATGCCTGCTTTCTTCTGTAGGGACAGGAAATCTAACAAGAGCCTTCACTCTGTGTCTTGCAAAGAGGGAGATGGGGAGATGTGGTTATCTGTGTGTAGGTGATTGATTCCTTTTGGTGTTTTTGGGAAGCAAGAGAGAGAAAAGACGCTTCTAAGTAGTTCGGGGAATAAACGTTGCTGATGATTCTTTAAAGATGACAAAACTCTGTTTGTGTACTTAAGCATCCCAGGATCCTGCCCATAGCAAGTAGATTTTTCATTAATGGCAAGTTTAAAGCCAAATGTAAATGTATTTAGAGAGATAAACTTCAATGCTTTAAAAGGGGGGCAGGGGAGTTTACAAAAAAAAGTGGGAGCTGTTAGATCCTATTTGAATTCTCTAATCTCCATTTGGATTGCTCTTAAAGTTTTCACATGTGAGGTTGTTTGTCTGCTGGAGCCCTTATTAAGTCCGTATTGGGGAGTACTAGTTTGTGGATCCACCCCTGTATTCCTCCGTTACGTATTCCTCTTGGTACAGAATTAGAGATATGCGGATTTGTTCATAGATGGTCTGTAATCTACTACAAACCTATGCATTATAATGAAACGTTGGCTAGAGGTTCTAAGCAAATCTGTCTTTCCCATGGGCTGGAGAGTTAAGAAGGTATAAAGGTTGGATTTGGAGCTGATATAGCCATTTTACCATGTGATGGAGCAACCTGGGAATGCAGCCAAAATTGCAAAAGGCAGATGCAAGAAATGGAAGAGGAGCTCAGCCCGGGTAGCATTGTCTGACCCCTAAATCCAGCTATGCTTGAAGCTAGATCATTTCCTTGCAACCGAGAGACCCATGAAAATGAATCATCCTAATAGAAGACAGGTTTTGTCCCATAATGACAGGAGCTGGGGCTAAAACTAATGGAGACTTGGAAGCAGCCTGGAGATTGGACAGGATTATTCAACACAAAGCTTCTGAGTATTTCACTCTGTGTCTGGTAAACGGAATGAAAACGTTATACAGTTTTATGATGGCACGCGTTCCCTAGCCTGCATCTGGATTGGGGGAGCAGACAAGTGAAAAGTCAACTGCCTGCTTTCTTTTTTCTTTTCTTTTTTTTTTTCCCCCTTCATGCTCTTTTTCTTATAAGAGCTTCTGAGAGGCTCTGAATCCCTAGTGCAAAAGGTAAAGACGGGCGCCAGGGCCTGGGCAGGTTTACTGCTGTCTCTTCCTTTATTTATTTTTATTAAATCATAAATTAATACTATCATGGGGTACAGTGTATTGTTTCTCTATGCAATTTGAAGTACTTTCGTCCAACTGGTTAACATAGCCTTCATGTCTCCTTCTTAGTTATTA
The DNA here is from genome assembly GCA_963574575.1 of Galagoides demidoff. Taxonomy (NCBI): domain Eukaryota; kingdom Metazoa; phylum Chordata; class Mammalia; order Primates; family Galagidae; genus Galagoides; species Galagoides demidoff. Next base: position 60,680 of record CAUYQV010022978.1, on the reverse strand, counting down.
TGTTAAGACATTTATATTCTACATTTAGAGAGATTCACATGTACCCGATAAAATATTTTTTAATAAACATTTATGGATGTTAAACCAGCCTTGTATCCTTGGGATGAAGCCTACTTGGAGATAAAAAAATTTTTTTATTAAATGATAGCTGTGTACATTAATGTAATCATGGGGTACAGTGTGGTGTTTTCGTATTCAAACTGGTTAACATAGCCTTTATGTCATTTTCTTAGTCATTGTGTTAAGATGCTCACATTCTACTTTTGGAAAGATTCACTTGTACCCTTGTAAGATGAAGATAAAATATTTTTTAATAAACAAAGTAAAATAATGGACTTTATATAATTTTCAAAGGGTTCTTTGTCATCTTAAAGGTAAATACAGTTTAAAAATGGGACATGAAATTTCATGAGGGGCCGAATAAGCAAATGATGAAACAGCAGAATAACAGTGCAGCTCTTTCAGGGCTCAGCTTTGAGCATGGTCTATTTCCTGAACAGTCTACAAATGGAACTTTTCTGTTTTGGAAATGCTTGTTAAAGTCACCCAAACAGGTGCTACTGAATAAATCCTTTCAGGGTTTAAGCAAAATGAAGAGAGGCTATATTTTCTCCCATATGCTAATGCCTCACATTTTCTATAAAATTGAAAGAAAAAAACTATGAATGAAATTTCATTAACCAGGACATTTTAGAAATAAAATGCCTGGAATTTTTATTATTGCATTGTAAATCTAATAAAGTACAGGAAACCATTGTTTCTGACTCATGCTACCATCTTTTTGTACCTTTGGGGTCAGATCTGGCCCTGGGAAGAGCTACTTCAGTTGTAACACTTCTGAGGAATCTTAGTCACTGCTGAGAAGGAGTCTCAGAACTTCCTTCAAGGGTGGTCAGTGACTAAGTCAGAATCAGAAATATTTTACAGAGGAAAACAATCATTGGAAAGTTTCATCAGGCAGACTCCACATTAGACCTTCAGTTTCATCAATTGTATTATTAAAGATACAATTCTTTAAAAATTGAGAATACAGGTCAGCACCTGTGGCTCAAAGGAGTAGGGCGCTGGCCCCATATACTAGAGGTGGCGGGTTCAAACTCAACCCCAGCTAAAAACTGCAAAAAAAAAAAAAAAATTTGAGAATATAATGTAAATGGGAGGCTGTTTTGAACTGGTTGAAAGAGAGACTCATGGTTTGGATAAAGATCTGGGAGGGAAATAAACAGGGTAGAAAAACTTGTGTGATCTTTCTTCATGACATACTTTTATATTATTTATTATATTCAGAAGACAGAAAAGTGTTTTCTGGGCTGGATTGACCCTATCTCATCAGTTACCAGCTTCAAGAGTTAAAAAGAAATATTCTACCCAGGAAGAGGACTGTTGTGGATGGATTGGGACAATTTCTATTCCATGAGGAATTGTGTCTGAGGGCTGCCTATCTGGGATTTGCTGTATTGGAATTCTGCTCTCTCTAACAAATGTCTTCTACGATTCTCCCTTTGTTGAGTCTCCTATTTTTAATTTGACCACCCATCTTTGACATTGAATGACAGGCTCCAAACTCATTCAACGAGTTGCTGCATAGGAGAAAAAGCTTTTTGTTTGTTTGTTTGTAACTTATTTCCCTTCCCAATGACATCAAAAATATGGATCTGAAGAAGAGAAAGAGGGGATTCAAGGGCTTTGCTCTACTTTGAAAATATGTGTCATTACTCCGAAGTATTAAGAGCATGGAGGACTATAAAAAACAAGTCCCAAGCAGATAATCAAGTGTTTAAAAATTGGGGTGTTAGACTTCTCGTTTTATTTCATTTTACCTTAAAATATAATAGCTAATATGGTTATGCCAAGTTAAAATTGACAAGTTGTTTCAGCATGCATTGTCACCTAATTTGATTCCCACAGCAGCATAAAGATACTGCAACTGTCATTTCCATTGTACAAATAAGAAGACCAAGCCTCTGAGAGAATAAAAGATATTATTAACCAGGTTTCCAGTTAACCAGAGGCAGAGTTTGAAATCAAGCCTAGAAATTATGACTTGAGGGGGCTCTCATCGAATGGGCATGGGATGGGAGTGTCTGGCACAACTTTTGTGTGTGGGACATAACCAAAAGAGGGACTCCATCTAACAAAATCAATTTTGGGGGCTGGTTGTTTGTATCCTCACATTAACCTGAAATAAATTTACTTAAAAAAAAAAAAAAAAGAGGGCAGCACCTGTGGCTCAAAGGAGCAGGGCGCTAGCCCCAGCAAAAAAAAAAAAAAAAAGAAAGGAAAAGAAGTTATGACTTGAAATTCTTTTGGTTGCCTTTAAAAAAAAGGCCTAAAACAGTAATAGCTCCATAAGCAAGAAAATTTTATTTTTATAATTTTTGTCATTCTTTTATGTTTAAATTCCCCGGCTGGTAAGATTCGCTGACCAGAACTTTACAACTTTGGGTGGTGTTTCTGCAGTCCCTTTGAGTTCCTTTACCAGGAATGGTGGGACCTCCTGGCAGCCATGAGATAATGACAGAGCCTCACACCACCTGTTTGTCCAGAAAAGGATCCACTGAGCCTGCTCCTAAGGCTGAACGAATGATCAATATTAGCCCCCAGCTCCTTATGATACTAAAATCTCTGCCCTGGGAGGGACTTCACCATGTTTTGTTCATGAGATGTATGTACACGTGTGATTTCTCACTGTGCTTGCATGCCCTGCACTCTACCCCAAACACATGCTGATGTTCACTCCGCTCATACATTATTCATTTCCACCTCCTAACAACCTCCTGACCCTGTGGGATGGGGAGGTGGATTTGAGCAGTCAGTAGATGCATATCCTGCAGTAAATCCTTTCCTCCCTGACAATCCTCTTTGTCTCAATCGGTAGCTGTATGTGTGGCAAACAACATGACCCTCTCTTGTGGTTTCATTAACAAAACCATGTCATCCTGACCTGAAAAGGACCTTTTGGGCTGGAATTTGCCTCATTCTGTAACACATGTTTCAACATTGGAAGTTTGGACAATGCCAAATCAAAGGATATTAACTGGATTTCTTGACCACAGAATGTCCCAGAGCCTTTATTACACTAATGGACTTTGGTGCCTTTTCTGGTCATATTTGGCCATGGGCTTTTTTGAGGAGAGCATCCGTCTAGGAATTGCATCCTGGCTCCCAGATCATAGAGATGCCTTTGTAGTTTTTTGTGAGAGTCCTACAGCCAGAATAACTAAAGCTACATGATGGCTTTGGAAGAACTATGAGAAGTAGTGGGACTTTGCCCTGGTTCTTGTGCCCCTCATGGTTACTGGGGCTTGTCCCCTCAGGGTACCTCAGTCAATACAGGCCAACACACAGCAGCCCCTACTGGAGGGCCTCACCCAGGCCTTCCAGGCTTCCCCACTCACATCTACTTTTATCTCAGGTTCCTGGCTGACGGGTTTTAGAGGGCAGGTTCTAGACTGCCCAGATTTAGATCCTGATTCTCCCACTCACTCTCTGTATGATTTAGAGCTTCTGTGTGTCTGTCTCCCCCTCTGCAAAATGGGGCTAATCATAGTAACGATCTCACAGAGTATTGTAAGGATTAAGTTAGAGCATGCATATAAAGCACACAATTTATTGCCTGATCCCTGGGAATTGTTCAAAAAGCTCATATTATTGTTCTTATCTTAATTGGGACACTGGGTAAAGATTGCCAAAAGATATGTAGGCCATTTTCCATTTGTTCCTCCAGATATGCCCAACAGACTCAACCCCTGCAGACCTGCCATTATGGAGGGGTGCTTTGAGCTCCTGCCCTTTAGGTGTTCACGGGACGCTATAGGCTTTATAAAAATGTGATTGTACCTCCCATAGGGACGGGCAGACCCAGGAACTTGTTAAAGCAAATCATTTCTAGATCCTCCACATTCTATGTCTGTCTGAAATTGTATTATAAGAAATCAAAGTGCCTGAACATGTTATCTCATATACATCAGAGAGTCTTCATAAGTACAGGAGTCTCCTTCTAAAATAGTACTTCTATGACTTCCAAAAATCCAGTTTGAAAATATGTCCTTGATTCACAATGCAGCTAACATATATCGAATGCCTACTAGATACTAAGTGCCAATCTAGGGTTGAAAGTACAAGGAACAAACTAGACAAAATCCCTGCCCTCGTGAAGTTTATAGTCTAGGGAGGGAGACAGATAACTGGCAAGCAAACAAGGTTGTGATATGCTCAGGGTGGAGGGGGGTAAGTGCAATGGGAAAACCAAAAGGAAGGTGGTGAGAGGAGGGAGTCCTGGGGAACAGAAGGTAGGATGACTGCCCTGAGGGGAAGCTTGAGCAAAGAGGTAAATGTTGAGAAGTTCTGAAGAACATTGTAGAACATGGACAAGGCCCATAGCAGGAGTGAATGTTGCTTATTTGGAGAACAGCAAAATAACGCTTTAGGATTTCAATGTAAGGATTGCCATAACAAATCACCTTTCCATTACAGAGTTTTGGGAAAACTTTGTCACCAATTTATGTTCTTTTTGGTGATAAAATAAGAACCATGTAGCCTACAATGTCTCCCTTTTGGCCTGAGCACCCAGAAAACTTAGAGCCAAATTCTGTACCCACTGGTGATGGGTAATCAGTTTATCTCAGAAGTCGGGGAACAGCTGCTCACTCCTTTAAAGAAATAAATTGTTAAACACGTTCTCATTTGCCCAAGGCTTTCTCCATGCTATGTTTTCACCTCTCTGCCCCTTCAAGTTGACTTGGAAAGAGTAGAAAGTTTAGTTGTTATTCAATTGATTTACTATTAGAAACAAGGAAGTTGTGACAACAAGTGGCAAATTCCATTGCCTTGTTGTACATTCACTGCACAAACATTTATTAAGTGCCCCCAATTCCAGGCACGAGGTGGGGACCATGAGGCAAGATGAAGAGGACAGTTTCTGCCCTCAGTGTGTCTCCTTGTATACAGGGTGCAGGGCAGTAAGAAAATCAACTGGTTACAAACATCAGATGTAAGCTGGCACAGGACAGGAGCCCAAAGAGAGAGACAGGTGGTCCTGAGAAGATTCTGCTTAAGGAGGAGGGGACCAGTACATTGAGTCCCCTCCTGTCCTCATGGTAGGAGAAAGGCCACATCAGCCCTATGCATGCCCTCCATCCGAAGAGGGAGGTGACAAGCAACCCAGCCAGCCAGCCTCACCTTCTAGAATCAATCCCAGCCCCAGGGCACCGAGGTCTGAGCTGGGAGGCAAGAGCTTTCGTGACAGCAAGGAAAAATAGATTGAAAATGTCTGAGCCCCACATGGCCTATTTTTAATTGATTTGCACACAGACTCTTCAATCATTGCATTAATATTTAATTGTCCTGTCAGGTCAGATCCTTCCCAGTCAGAGTTAAAAATGGCTTGGGAAGGAGGAGGAAATGAGGTGGTGGGTCGGCATGAGATGAGGAAGTAAGGGCCTGTGGGAAGGGATTAGGATCGGAAGGACAAGGATGGAACAAGCAGGCCCTGGCTCAAGGGTCCTGGAGGAAGACTGTCTCTTCCACTTTCTCTCTGTCCCTTCATTACACTTATGTGGAAGCACACAGCAGTCTTCAAAAAAGCTGTTATAGGAGCCAGGTAAACATTTAGACAACACCAAGGCCTGTAGTGAAAATAACGTGTTTTTTCAATGAGCAGCGAGGAGGCTGGTCTCTGGGGAGGGGTCCAGAAGACAAGACGGTCACACCCCTTGGTTTTCTAAGCTTGTGAGGGGCTGATTGGTGTTTGGTCCAGGCCCCCACCCTGCCTGCCCGGGGTGAAGTCTGATTTCCATGCATATTTCTTCCAGAAGCCCCGCTTGCCTGGGCTGTCCCAGTGTCATGGCAGCACAGAAAAATGGCTCGGGAACTATTTTAGTAAAAGCACTCTCAGAGACTATGCATAAATGTCTCAATGTGACTCATTCAGGGAGGCTATTAATAGGCAGGAGATGAAAGGGATGGGAGAATTGAATTTCATTCAGTTTCAGCCTCTTGCTTTATTTATTCCTCCTTTTAAAAAACAGACATCAAAAAGTAACGTCTGCCTTGTCAGGTGTGCGTGGCGTGGGAGGAAGGGTTTGTCTGCTGAGCAGTCACCTCCTCCTCTTCTCCCAGGCCCAGAGGGATTGATTAGAGCCGCCAGGGTACTGCCCTGGATGCCCACTGCATATTCTTCTCTGTTCATTGCCGATATTGAACAAAAAGCCTAATGTGTCCAGGTACTCACAGGAAGTCACGTTGAGATGATGCCTCATTTTTCACTGAGCTCTGAAGAAAAACTCAAGAGTCCTATTCAATGCCCTGTCTTCTTTGTGTGTCTTCTTGGTTTGGGGCAGTGGTTCTCTGCGGGGACGCATGTGCCCAAAGAGGGACTTGGAAGACAGGTGGCTGTATTTGGTAGTCTTGAGGGTTGGGTTGCGATGGTCTCGGCATTTAATAAGAAAAGGCAGAAATCCTTGACAGCCTGCCATGCCTTGGATGGTGTCTTCCAAGGAAGAACTGCCCCTGTCCCTCGTGACTGCTGGGTGCCCACTGTGCCCTTTTGAATGGCGAATGTGTTTGGGATGATCTCAGCCTAAAATTGAACTCAGTATTATTCATGACCATGGCGAATTTGTATGACGTTCTCCAGGAATGCAACCATTGTGATAATCAAAGAAATGATGGATTTTGTGTTGTTCACCTTTGGGAAAAATCTCATCTCTAATGGCAATGCCCCTTGTGGTATTTGAGTTACGCAAGTCACACATGGCTGTGCCAACTTGCATTCACAGCTGTCAGATTTGTGGTGCTTCTATTTCTGCACACAAGCATCTGACTGCTTCACGCTGGCCTCTAATTTATTTGCCTCAAATCTTTACATATTGCAATGCATGTACGAACTCATTGTGACTCTTATTTCCCTTTTGTATTTCAATTAGGTCACTGTATTGATTTTTAAAATTGTGTGTGTAGGTGGGCAATATTAATCTAATCTCGGGAATGAAAAGGGGACATACAGAATATTTGTTAGGGAGCGAGGCATTGGGTCCCCTCCAGGTCCTAAAACAGGAATGAGATAACTGGTGTGGGATTTAAAATGGCACCAACTCCTGAGAGGAGAGCCAGACAGGAGGTCCACCAGCTGCTGGACTCACTGAGCCATGTTCTACTCAGAGGCTCCAATGCCTTGAATAAGCTTCAGGGCAGTTTTGAAAATGCTATTGTTGGCAAGAATCAGGTGGGCCATAGAAAGAGTGAGGGGTCCGAAAAGCAACAGTGCAAGGGACACCAACTCTCAGACTCATGGGGCATGGAGGGGTCTGTGACAAACTGGGACTCAGCACCCTCTGTCATCTTGCATCACTGTAGGCTCAGTGGTGCTAGAGCTCTTGTTTTTTCAGTGGGAGCTGGAGCCCTGACTTGTTGACAACTGTATTAGCCAGGACAAGGCTAGGCTGCTCTGCCAACAATATATTGGCTCAAAGCTTCGGACTGGTACCTGGTTTCATTGACCTGCTAGGAGCCAGGCAGCAGAGCATCACTGCCTGAGCACAATTCCTGCCCCACTCCCCGCCCTCGTCCCTGCTCACCCTCATCCCCGCCCCTGTGAGTGGAAAAATTGTCTTCCATGAAACTGGTCTCTGATGCCAAAAAGGTAAAAAGTTTGGAAACTACGAGAAGTTGATTTCTTTTGCACGTCATGCTCATAATATGAAAGGTCATGGTCAAGGCTGGGTTGCCACCCATCTGGGTGTCAGCAGGCAGAGGAAGGGAGAGGGGAGAGGGCGTAGGGGGAGCATGTGCAGCATTATTAAGGCCCAGACTTGGAATTGGCATGCCTCAGCTTCACTTGTGTCCTATGACAGGCGAGTGAGTGTCATCCTTAGCTGGGCAGTCATCGCCTGGCTGTGGCTCTGATGGTCTCTGCCAGAGCACCTGCCTCAAACCTCCCAAGTACATCACACCAACCAATCCTTTGTCAACCACAGGGCTGGACTTGGTTCAAGGGCTGCTGGTCTCCTGCCCTGCTGGAATTTATGATTTAGCTGGAGATTTATGTTCTGCCCATGGAAATGATTCAGAACAGAGGGGTGAGGAGGAAGGGACTTGGGCAGGGTGTCTATGCTGGCGGAAGGGTGGCTTGCTCAGAGAAATGCTTGGAGGGGCACAGCTTTGAGGCTACAGTGTAGACCTTAAATGTAGACAGAGGGGTCTTCCTTCGGGTCAGCTGTCCTTTCCTGACCAGACCTTTCCAGGCCGGTTTTGGTGCTTCTGTCACCTGCTCCCGTCACACGCCCAGCACAGCACTCATCCCATTCACTGTCTGGCTGGCCATGTCGTCTTCCCATCTATGCCGCAACTGTATTTTGTGCATTATTGTAACCCCCAGGTCTGCCAGAGTAACTGGGATAAGGTAGGTGCTCAACAAATACCTGATGATGGAAAGAATCCCATGGACAGTAGAAAATGAATGAGTGTTTTTAACTCAGTGCAAGGCATGACGATAGTGCTTGGCTAGGAAGATTAATCTGGTTTTCATGTTCAAAAGGCTGGGGAAGACCCAGAAAACAGACGGGTTTGCTGGTGAAGTCCCCTGTGAGCGAGAGAGGAGAGATCTCCCGGGAAGAGGTGGGCTCAGAAAGGCCAATGAATGATGGGGTGGTTCGGGTGAGTGGAGAATCAGAGATTCAGACTCTGGCTATTTCAGACCACGTCTAGTTGGTACTAGCAGAGGTAGCTGGTGCCCCAGTCCCTGAGAGAAGCCTTGCATGGAGGAGATAGCCCTGAGCATCAAACCCTGGAGGGTTCTATATGGCACTAATTGAATTAAAATAGAAATTCCAGGAGGGGTTTCCTGGATGAGGGAGCATTTATCACAGACCTGAAGGAATGAAGAAAATGAGTATTCTAGAAATGCAAGTCAGCTTCATTAATCTGCCAAGAGCGTAGTGAGAGTACAATAAATATTTTTATGAGCAAAAGGATACACAAAGAAATGACTGGCTGGCTACTGTTTGTACTCGACTTCCCAGGAAAAGGATCGGAGGGACGATCAAGATTCTCAAGCTAGAAATGTTTTCATTGCTGTGACAAGCCTGGGCTTCTCGAGCCCATCAGAGAAAGCTGTGATCCCCAAGGGAAGGGGGACCTCAGGGAGAAGTGGGGTCACTCCTACCCTAGCAAGTGGTCTAAGGAACACCGAGCAGGTGGAGCCCCTGGGGCCCAGGATCCCACCCAGATGTAGACCTTGTCAGTCACATCAGCTAGACTGGAGGACTTCCTCAGCACTCCCGGGGGCCAGAAGGCAGCACCAGCACCTGCTGTAACAGTCTCACAGCTGTTAGCTCTGAGCAGGTGGGAGGGGCTGTGGCAGTGGGACTCAGATAAAACCCAAGTGTGCTAGGGGAGGCGGGCTCTGGGAGCTGGGCTGTGTCAGAGGATCCCTGAGGGAGTCAAACATTTAGATTACTGGTCTGGACTTAAGGTAAGGGCTTTCTGTGCTGACAGCATGGGTGCCTGGAAGTCACAGTACCAACTCAAGGTGCTTGGGGGAGGCAAGATTGGAAAGCCCACGTGACCAGGGTCACAATGTTACAAATAGACATTGGGAGCTGGGGTGAGGAAGGGTTGGGGCTTGGTTTGGGGTCTGAGAGAACAAGGCTTTGAATGTGGTCGGAGGTGAGGGATGATGATGGTATTGAAGAGGAGCTAGACTGGGAATCAGAAGACTGGGGTTTTAAATATGAATTTTATCAACTAGCTATTGACCAAGGGTAAGTTATTTTCTGCAGAGGATGCAGAGAGCCGGATGGTCTCTGAGCGAGATGATTTGCAGCTTGGGGTGGACCCGAGGGCAACTCATCCACAGGTGTCATTTGGGAGAGTAAACCCGAGCCAGTGGCAATCCCTAAGCACGTGAGCATGTGCTCATTAGCCAAATCTCCCCTCGCCGGTCTGTTACGGTCTCAATAAAAGGCTACTGCAGAGGCTGCTCAGGGCTACCCTGCACTTAAGATTAGCTCGCCTCCTGCAAGCTTGTACTTCAATCCCTGTCACACCTGGTTCCTTTGTGCGGTGGCCGTGACCAGGGCCATAGGGGTCGTGACAGTTTTCCTTCTTTGTGCCCTCTTTTCTCATGTGTCCTGCTTCTGACCAGGATTATAGGGGGTGCTTGGGCAGATAGACTTGCTTGGAGAAGGTGCAGAACCCAGTGCACCATGAAGGGCTGATGCAGCCGCGATTTTGGTGCTCAGTAAATATAAAACGATAGTCTCAGGCTTGGACGCCTCAGCCTGAAATAATCTTTATTAAAGTCAAGGGGGTCCCAAATAACCTCAGGGAGCAATGATTTCTTTTCCTGCAGCTCCCAGGAGCAATTAGAATTCATAAACTTTGAGGGCTGAAGAATAAGAAATAATACAATTTGAGGGCTGAAGAATAAAAAATTGGGATAGATCTAAAAGACCCACGCCCAACTATTTCATTCTTCCAAAGAGAATGATTCAAGTAATTCCAGTCCTGAATAAGATGGAAAATTGCACTTTGGGAAAGAGATTCCTTTGCTGAACTTAAATCTGGTATTTTTGAAATGACTAAGAACAAGAAAGATGAAAGATGGAAACTTAGCTCACAAATTAATAAAAGATAGACATTTCCATTATCCAAGATGAGTTAGCAAGTTTTGAATGTACATAAACATCCTAGCAATACCAGGATGTCAGATCGGAAGGGACTGTTAAAGATGAATGGAGCCCCACATATTCATCCTAAAGATAAAGATGGCCTCACTGAGAAGAGGCCACAGAAAGATGAAAAAATGCACATTCAGAGTTTCCCTCCTCTGCAGAATGAGGACGGCCGGAGACGACTTCAGTGTGTCCTGACGTGCACCTGGCTGCCTGGGACACATGCACAGCTGATGCTGTGGGTTTGTGGGGTTTTATTTTGTCCAGCAACTCCTCCTTTGGGGAACACTTAGCTCTTTCTCCTGGGCCTGCTGTCTGTACCAGGAGGGCATGTGGCCCAGACTGGCCAATAGTTGGAGTTTAAATTTGTGTTTTACCAACTAGCTGTTGATCATGAGCACATCATGTTTCCTCTTTGTGCCCCCTTTTCTGCACCTGTCCTGCTTCTGGCCAGGATTGTAGGGGTTGCAGGGCCAGATGGACATGCTTGGGCAGATGGCCTTTGACTGGTGCGGGATGCCCATCCGAGTCTGGGATGGGTGTGAGATCCAAGCAGAACTGATCAAAGTCCTTTCTTGGGATTTTTATATGGATGTTTCTAGAAAAGCTGCTTAGGGGCATAGAAGCCCGTTACTGCTGCACAGAGGGAGCTGTTTGAAGTAGGAAAGAATAATGAGTATACTCTAGAAGACAGAAAATCCAAGATTGGAGAGAAATAGACAATACATAGATTTAAATAGATGCATGCATACAGATTTACATATGTTGAAAGGGAAATAAATAGAAAGAAACAGCTCTTAAACAGCTGGTTCTTTTGCTTGAACTAGTTTGAAGGTTTTGTCACTTGTAAACCAAAAAAGATGCAATTAACGTAGTGAAAATATGAGGGCCCTGTAACTTTATTAATGACCAAAGCAGATAGCTCATAATAGAAGGGAAAGAAGTAAGACAGAGTCGGCTGTCTTTTGTTGCTTTCCTGTAAAATTTTATTTAAAATTTTTTTTAAAAATTGTCTAATTATTATAGCTACATAATACTTGTATATCTTTATAATTCAGTAAAATGTTAGTTAAATTCATTTTCAAATGAAAGGTCGGGCCACCTTCAGCAAATCATAGTCCTCTGACAGTTCCCTACTTTTACCTGCCTTTGCAAATGTCATCCTCTCTGTTTGTTTGTTTTTTTTGAGTCGCCCTCAGTAGAGTGCTGTGGCATCACAGCTCACACCCACCTCAAACTCTTGGGCTTAAACGATTCCCTTGCCTCAGCCTCCCAAGTAGCTGGACTACACCCAGCTAATTTTGGTTGAGGTTGTCATCATTGTTGTTTAGCTGGCCTGGGCTGGGTTCAAACCCGCCAGCCTCGGTGTATGTGGCCAGCACCCTAACCACTGTGCTACGGGCACCAAGCCACCTTCTCTGCTCTTGTGATCACCTTTAGGTCACTGATAAAGTCACAGGGCCCTCTGCTCTTTAATGACCTTTGTCTGGTTAACTCCTTTTCATCCTTCAAAGTTTTGCCCTGCCCCTCCCTCATTCATTGATTCTTCTTTTTAGCAAGAAGGTAATGAGCCAAGTGCTGTGCTAAGAGCTGGGGTATGGTAAAAAAGATGGCATTCATTTATTCATTCAAGATATACTTCATAAATGCCTGCTATGTGCCAGTCACGGCATTATGTGGACAGAATCCAGGGGAAAATGAGCAGGACAAGGTCCCGGCCCTCTTATTCTACTTGGGAGATGAAAGATAGAATTCATTTAGGAGTGCGATGTGTACTCCTGCAGCTATCTTATCCTCCTCCATAACTAAGTCTTACCTGCACTGCCTACTAAACTGTAAGGAACGTGCAGAGAGAGACTGTGTCTTTCTTTCCACATCTCCAACACATGGCGGGAGGAGGGACTGTGCTTCCCCAAAGCCTGCTGGACACCTCTTCAGTAGTGGGTAGAAAGTGGGATTTACTGATATTTTAAAGATGATGCAAAGACATGACCGTCTGGATGTTAGCTATTTAGGAGAGAGTAAGCCCGGCCCTGGAAAACAGCTGGTTAAACTTTGAAGAGAAGCCAAGTTTAATCTCCTCTAAAAGCCGTTTGGTGGGATCCGTGGACAAGGCTGTGACATTTGGTGCTACTTACTGAGGATACATGGGCTCTTCCAGTTTGGGGTGAGGAAAGTGAGGGGGACCAGGCAGGTGGGCTGAGGACAAAGCAAGTTCTGGGGCTCCTGGCAGGTGAGTCCGGAGATATTGAGGTGGGGCTGAGGCTCTCGAGGCTGGGAGACCTATGGTGCCCTTGGAATGAGAGCTGACGGACTGTGGAGTTCCCTGGGCCAGCCCCCTTATTTAGATGAGAAAACTGAGTCCCAGAGAGGGGAGGCAGCAGGACTAGGTAGTGGTGAAGCCCAGAGACAGCCCCAAGTTCTCCTGACTCAGCAGCAAGTTGGCAGCTGGGAAGGTTGGCTGCCACCCTGCTGTATGGATATTTCTTAAGATTACTATCTTGCCTTCTTCCCCTTTTCTCTCCCTCCCTCCTTCCCGAGATGAACTGAACAAGGTGTGCTCCAGGGACTGGGAGAGATGCTGAGGAGGGAGACACCCAGGTATGGCTGCAGCCCCCCGGGAGCTCCCCGACTATGAGTGAGGACACAAGCACCAGCAGGTAACTGCAGTTCGGTGTGTCAGAAGGACACAAGATGAGCTCTCGGTGCTCAGGGCCTACTCAGCTGAGCCTGGGCCTTCAGGGACCACGTGGAGGAGGGAACACCAGAGTCTTGAAGAAGAAGAAGGAGTCAGGCGTGCAGTAGGCTTGATGCAGGCAAGGGAGGCCCTAGGAATGTCATTTCAGAGAAGTGACTGGTGATAGGAAACAGAGGCTGGCAGGGGAGACCCGTTAAAGGCACTGAGCTAAGGAAGGGATCAGAGGGTCTAGGGGTGTGAGTGGTAGGCAGGAAGGAAAAGATTTAAGGAATACGTGAAAGGTATTTCTGGGAGGAAGTGGGGCAGAAAGAGGAGCAAGGCGGAGTTCCCAAGCTAACCTGCACCAGCCGCAGTCTGACCGCCCCTGCCCAGTGCTCCACGCTCCCACTGGGTGTCTCCGGGCGACAACCTTCCGGCCCCTCGGACCCAAAAGCCCTGCTTGACTCTCCATAAAACTGCCTCTACCTTTTCATTTTCTGGTTTTAGGAAGTGGTTCCCCCACTCTCTATCTCTTCCTTCAAGTTCCCCTTCTAGTCTGTTTTTTCTCCCCTCATTGCCAGGGCCACCCTATCCTTAACCTGAGCAGATGACCACTTGCTGGGCAGCCCAACTTTCCCGGCTCTTCTGGAGGCTGAATTTAAAAAGTGCGTTTAGTCACTTTACTGTGAGCGGCTGCTTCCCACCAGGAGTGGTTGAATCATCTAAAATTTAGTTAAGACTAAAAACTTTTATGAGAGAAATTCACTATGAGATCTGTTTCTGCCCTCTAGGAAATGTCCAGAGTGTAAAGGGATCCTTCTCTGCTTTGGAACCCTCAACTTCACGTTGCTCTCTCTACCTGGCTTTGGTGCATAGAATGAAAAAAGAAATTCAAATCTAACTTAAAAAACAAAATGAACGAAGACCCAAAGCCCCTCCATTATTTGTTCTAATGGGCAAGAGGTCAGTGCGATTGAGGATCTGGTGATAAGTCTGTCCTAGAAAATAAAGTAAAGATTTGACTTGTGGCTGTGTTGTAGGTGCTCAATAAATGTTGGTGGGCAAATAAATAAATGAACATCAGGCTGAAAAAGCATTCACTGCATACAGGCCCAGGAGCCACTTCTTGGCACGCTTACCACCTGTTGTAGGGCCCAGCGCTCACAGAACTCAGGGCATGGTGGGTGGATAAGTTGTCGGTTCTAACCATCACTTTGGCTGTTTACAAAAGCCAGTGACATTTCTTTGTTGTGGAAAATAGCTGGATATTTAAAGTAGGTCTGTCATTCATCCTGAAACCTTATTACTGTGATTATTCAAATCAACTCAACATTTACTAACTAAGAGCAGTTCAAGTTGTTGGAGAATGAGAGAAGCCATTTCTAACCCACTAAGATTACAGTCTAGGAGGTAGGAGACTAGGGGGCGGGGAGCATGGAGGGTGCACTGGTGGGAGCTCTACAGGGGTGTCAGATGGGCCTGTGTTTCACCTGTGGCTCTCTCCTGAGCCACCCAAGTTTGGGCAAGCTGCTGATACTCTCAGAGCTTTGACTTTTTTCTCTTGCTCCTACAAGTGTTGGTTTAGTTTGGAAGGCCGCCATAGCAAAATACTACAGACTGAGCAGTGTAAACAACAAAGTCATTCTCTTACACTTTGGGAGGGTAGACGTCAAGGTCAAGGTGTTGAGAGGATTGACCTCTTCTAAGGCTTCCCTCCCTGGCTTGCAGATTGCTGCCTTCTCACTGAGTCCTCACACAGTCGTTCCCCTGTGCGCCCTGGTGCTTCTCCGTGTGCCTAACCTCATCTGTTAATGATTCCGGTCATACAGCTTAGGCGCACACTAATAACTGCATTACTTCCTAATCATCTCTTTAAAGACCCTGATCTCCAAATACACTCACATTTTAAGGTACTAGGGATTAAGGGCTTGAACATATGAATTTTGGGAGGACAGAATCTGGCCCATAACAAAGACCAAATACAATCACATGCAAAATGCCTAGTAGGATGCCTACCTGGAAGATAGGAATTTGAATTTGCCTCTTTTCTTCCCCTTAGTGGGGTAACGAAAGTGCCAAAGAACTATTTTCAGATGTAAAATTTGGCCTCTTTGGGTGTAAAGTGTCACTAAATATAAATAATGGGGAACCAAATTAATGAGTTTGTTTTATCCAAGCTTATTTGCAGATTCATTTTTTAAAATGAATTTATTAAGGTATAATTACATACCATAAAATTCACCCCTTTAAAGGTGCTCAGTTTTTTCAAGGACTTATAACAGATGTGTATGGTCATGAAACCACCACCAGAATCAAGACAGGGAACATTTCTATCCTTCCAAAAAGTGTCCTCATGTCCGTTTGTAATTTCCTGTCTACCCCAATCCTTTTGCCACTGCTGATGTTTTCTGTCCTTACACAGTAGTTTGACTTTTCCCGTATGTCATTCAAATGGGATCCTCTGGTGCATAGTCATTTGTCATCGACTTCCTGCACCTGGCATACTACTTTGACACCCATCCATGCTGCCCCATCTATGAACAGTTATCCCCCCTCCGTTTTTGTGAGACATTCTTGCTTTGTTGCCCAGGCTAGAGTGCCACGGCATCATCACAGCTCACTGCAACTTCAAACTCCTGGGCTCAAGGGATCCTCCTGCCCCAGGCACCCAAGTAGCTGGGACTATAGGTATGTGCCACCACACCTGGCTACTTGTTTCTACCTTCAGTAGAGATGTGGACTAACTATTGCCAGGCTGGTCTCAAACTCATGACCTCAAGCAGTCTCTTGCCTTGGCCTCCCAGAGTCCTAGAATTACAGGTGTGAGGCACCTCGCCTGGTCCTGTTATCCCTTTGCTCACTTTATTATCAAGTAGTATTCCATTCTAAGGATATACTACAATTTGTTAAACCATCTGCCAATTGACAAACATTTGAGGAGTTTCTACTTTGTGGTGATCATGGATAATGCTCTCATATGTTTTTTTTTTTCTCTTGCATAAGCATCTGAGTGGGAATGCTGCTTGAGATCAGTGGATGCTTAGGGTTTTCACAAACAGCAAATGTGTACCATTTCCCCCCCATTGGCAAAACATGAGAGTTCCCAATGCTCCACTTGGTATTTTTAATCTCTTTTTAAAATTTTTTTTATTAGATCATAACTGTGTACATTAATTCTATCATAAGATACAGTGTGTTGCTTCCATATACAGTTTGAAAAACTCTCATCCAACTGGCTAACATAGCCATCATGTCTTTCTCATAATTGTTATAAGACATTTATATTCGACCTTTAGACAAATTCACATGTACCCTAATAGGATAAATCATAGGCGTGATCCCCATAATATCATTCTCTTCACTCATCCTCCCCGCTCCCCTCCCCTCCCTCTCTCCTTTCCCCATAGTCTTAGACTTCATTTGGATTATAGCTTTCCTAAAATAGCTAACAATTAGTTTCATAATGGTATTTTTAATCTTTTTAAGTTTTAGCCATCCTAGCAAGTGTGTAGTGATATTTCACTGTGGTATCAGTTTGTATTTCCCTAATGGCTAATAATGGTGAGCATACTTACCAACTACGTAATACCTACCAGCTATGTACTTATGCACATCTATAACAGATACATGCTTTGCACGTGTTTCATTACAGTCTGTGTCTTATCTTTTCATTTTTCTTTCTTGTTTTTTTTGCACTTTTTGGCCAGGGCTGGGTTCGAACCTGCCACCTCTGGTAGATGGGGCCGGCTACTCCTTTGAGTCACAGGCACCTCATCCTCCCTTCATCTTCGGCTATAGTTGTGTTATATCTTTCATATGGAAGTATGAGTGATTACACATTGGTTTCATAGTAGACTTGAGAACATTGGTTACTTTTTCTTCCATTCTTGAGATACTTTACTAAGAAGAATATCTTATCTTTTCATTTTTCTTAACAGTGCCTTTTGAAGAGCAGACCTTTTACATTTTGATGAAGTCTCATTTGCCAATTTTTAATTTTATGATTCACGATGTTGGTGTTCTGTCTAAAAACCTTGACTCAATCCAAGGTCACAAAGGCTTCATCTTCTTCTTTACTTCCAGAAACTTTATATTTTAGTTTCTATATTTAGTACAATGATCCATTTTGAGTCAATTTTTGTGTGTAGTGTGACGTGTGCATTTTTTTTAAACTTTATTCAAATTAATATGAGGGTGCAATATTTAGGTATATTGTTTTCACTTCCAGGGTAAAGTTCCATTTGTAGAAGAGCCCCTCACCCAGGGGGCGTGTTATACACCCTATTGACTGAGATCCTACTTCATGCTCTCCCCCCAACTTCCCTCTACCCCTGAACTAGACTATAATCATGTTTTATTGTTCTTAGGAACATGTAATTGTTTGTATATTGATTTCATATTAGTATGGAGTACATTGGATATTCATCTTTCCATTCTTGTGATACTTTACTAAGAAGAATATATTTCAACTCCATTCAGGTAAATGTAAAAGATGTAAAATCCTCATCTTTCTTAATGGCTGTATAATATTCCATGGTATACATATACCACAGTTTGTTGATCCATTCATGGGTTGATGGGCACTTAGGTTGCTTCCATGACAGGACTTGGCAATTAGGAATTGAGGTGGACATATTAATGTCAAACCACACGAGCACAATTTGTTAAAAGGGCAATCCCTTCCCCCATTGAATTACCTTGACACTTTTGTTTAAAAATCACTCGACCAGGCTGTTACCATCAGCACAACCGTGCAGGAGCTGCAAGGAGCCCCAGGCTGCCACCCCCTCCCTCCCTTCTTCCCTCCGTAGGCTGTCTGCCTCCTCAGACCTGTTCCAACAATCATTTAAAACATGGTGGATTACCATGAAGTTCTAGGTGTGCAGAGACATTTCTCAGTTGAGAATATTAAAAAGGCGTACCAAAAATGGCACTAAAGTGACACCCAGATAAAATTCCTGAGAACAAAGAAGAAGCAGAGAGAAAACTCAAACAAGTAACCGAGGCATAAAAGGTGTTGTCAGATCCTAAAAAGTGGGACATCTATGACAAATATGGCAAAGAAGGATTAAATGTTGGAGGAGGTGGAAGTCATTTTGACAATCCATTTCAGTTTGACTTCCCATTTTGTAACCCAGAGGATGTCTTCAGGGAATTTTTTGGTGGAAGGGACCCGTTTTCATTCAACTTCTTTGAAGAACCATTTGAGGACTTTGTTAGGAATCAGAGTGGTCTACGAGGAAGCAGAAACTGAGAAACAGTGTCATTTTTCTCTGTCTTCAATGGGTTTTCATGTTCTTTTTTTAGAGACAGAGTTTCACTTTGTTGCCCTCGGTAGAGTGCTATGGCATCACACAGCTCACAGCAACCTCCAACTCCTGGGCTTAGCGGATTCTCTTGCCTCAGCCTCCTGAGCAGCTGGGACTACAGGTGCCTGGCACAACACCCAGCTATTTTTTGCAGCAGTTTGGCTGGGCTGGGTTTGAACCCGCCACCCTCAGTATATGGGGCCGGCGCCCTACCCACCAAGCCACAGGTGCTGCCCAGATTTCCATCTTTTGGAAATGGATTTTCTTCTTTTTTGGGGGGGAGACAGTCTCAAGCTGTCACCCTGGGTAGAATGCTATGGTGTCACAGTTCACAGCAACCTCAAACTTTTGGGCTCAATCAATTCTCTTGCCTCAGCCTCCTGAGCAGCTGGGACTACAGTCACCTGCCACAAGGGCTGGCTATTTTTTGGTTTTAGTTGTCACTGTTTGGCAGGCCCGGGCTGGATTTGAACCCACCAGCTCTGGTGTATGTGGCTAGTGCCCTAGCCAGTTGAGCTACAGGCGCCAAGCCGGATTTTCTTTTTTGGATACAGGATTTTCTGTGGGATTTCCTACAGGATTTACTTCATTCAGGTCAATAGATCATGGTGGGTGGGGGATAGTGGGGAGGGTTGGGGGAGGGGAGACTCACTTCATTCTCTTCCACACCATTTGGTGGTAGTGAGAAGGGCAACTTCAAGTCTATATTGACTTCTACAAAAATAGTTAATGGCAGAAAGATCACTACAAAGAGAATCATGTAGAATGGTCAAGAAAGAGTGGAAGTTGAGGAAGACGGCCAGCTCAAGTCCCTGACAATAAATGGTAAGAACCAGCTGAGCTTGGATAACAAGTGACTCAACGCCTGTGTTCATCAGAAATGTCAATTGTACCAAGCACCATTTGAGAATTACCAGGAACGTTTCTTTGAAGATTTTAAATGAACTCAGCTTTCAGTAGCACTGTACCTAATCTGAGTATTTATAAACTGCTCATTGGAGCCATATTCGTCACAGACTTTTGAGTTTATTGTTGGGACCATATGATAGGACCATTGATTTGTCTTTAAAATTGTTGTGAATCTGGGCAGCACCTGTGGCTCAAAGGAGTAGGGCCCTGGCCCATATGCTGGAGGCGGTGGGTTCAAACCCAGCCCCCGGCCAAAAAAAAAAAAATTATTGTAAATCTCTGTATGCACTTTGCTTTTTTATTAAGCGTGCTCCAGGTAAGCCCTGACTCCTCAGTAGTGGTAGAGCAGAGTGTGCACTAACACCAGCATGGACCTGCTTTTCCATTTCCATTTTCCTTTTCAGACAGAC
Organism: Galagoides demidoff; assembly: GCA_963574575.1. NCBI lineage: Eukaryota > Metazoa > Chordata > Mammalia > Primates > Galagidae > Galagoides > Galagoides demidoff. Next base: position 40,702 of record CAUYQV010022978.1, on the reverse strand, counting down.
CACATTTCTGTCTGAAATGTGAGCCAAGTAGCAGCAGCCTACTGTGACGTTAACATGGCAGGATGAACCTTCTACAGAAACAATTTCAGTTTTTTTCCCAATATTTCCTAGTGAAAGATATTAATACATTAATGATAACACATTTCTGGTGTACTATAAATTAAGGATGTTTTCTAGCTGTGCATGAATGCTGGCATCTTAGTAAGTTTTGACAGTTGTTTAAATATGTATTGTTAAGCTTAGGTTTAAAAAGTAAAGCTGGTATACTGGGTCTTCGTCATTTGCTTTACAAAAAACTAATGCAAATGTCTTTGGTGCATTCAAGAAAAAAATCAGGGGCGGCACCTGTGGCTCAAAAGGGTAGGGCACTGGCCCCATATGCCAGAGGTGGCAGGTTCAAACCCAGCCCTGGCCAAAAAAAGAAAAAAATCAGTTGACCATACATGTGGAAGTCTGTTCTGGATTCTTATTATGTTCCTTTAATCTGCCTCTGCTTACTCTAATAGCCTGTTATCCTGATTGCTGGAGCTTTGTGGTAAGTCTTCAAATCGTAGCACCAGTCTTCTAGATTGGTTCTTCCTTCACAAAATTATTTTTGCTATTCTAGAGTTTTGCATTTCTACATGCATTTTAGAATCAGTTTACTAAGTTTGACTTGGCAGATGAGGATTTTTATTAGGATTCTTGTTACCTACAAGAGAATTCATTTTGGTAAGACATCCAAACAACATCACGCATACTCTTTGAAACGAACTTTTGGTATCTCAGTGAACTGGTCAGTTTTTAATTAGGCTGAATGTTTAGAAACCTGTGATTCAAACCTTCCCGTCTGATCCTAGGCTGCCATGAAAGGGTGCCTTATTCTCAGTGATGAAAATACCTGGAATGTATCCGTTTTGTCCCGAGAGGGCAGCCAGCCTCCTCCCTCAGGTGAACTCTGTCTACTGTGAACTCGGGTGCAGTACAGTCTAAAAATCCAGGCCCAGGAGAAGCTGTCTGAGGCATTCCCAAACAATCATCTCTCACATTTGTCCAGAAGAAGTGGGCTCACTCACAGCACGGGAACATCACAGGCCCCAGGAGGAGAGCATTCTGGGAAGAAGCTGAGGACAGAGGCACAACTTTCTGGAAACATTGCCCCCACAAGTGCGGGGTCTTGCAGACGGAATACCCAGAGCAGGGCAGGACTCCTGCACAGCCAGTCCCCCGAGGCCACTCTCAGAGAGCTGGCATTTCAGCAGCAGAATTGCTGCCTGATCTTTATACTGTGGCTTGTGAGCAGGCTCTAAATAGACCATTCATTTTTTCCTTTTAGCACAGAAGAGCCTCACAACTTCAAATGCCATCATGGGCCCGAATGTTTCAAGTGAAAACATTCCCCAAACCACAGCCCTCGGGTGAGAGGAAGGGCTGGCCAAGGGCTTTGAGGAAAAACAACCACCCACCAGCCTGGAAACCACTGGGAACACAAGAGGCTGGGTCATCTTGTTTAGAGATGCTGGGAGACAGGGTTCTTACGAGTCAGAATTAATGTGGTAAAGTCGTCTTGCCAGCCAGTGCCTGCTTCCACCTCCCCTCTGCTGCTCAAGGTGTGGGGAGTGAGGGGCTGGCTGCCAGTTCCCAGCTAGTGGACAGTGGACAGTGAGCACGCCTGAGGTGCCAGTCTGTGGGTAGGGGGACGCCGGCCTTCTCTGTCCTTTAGTCCCATAAGACATGCAGCAAATGTAAACACAGTAACAGCACAGGAACCCGTCCTTGGCAAACAAAAGTCTTTTGATAAAAGGCAGGAGTCTGCTGGGAGTGGTGGGAACCCTAGGCTGAGGGGCTGGGAGGCTACTGTGACTGTCACAGATACAGTCTGTCAGGAATGGTCTGAGGCAGGTGGCTAGAACTCATGATGACCAGTGCAGACTGTCTCCCCCGTCACCTACTGATGAGCAGCAAAGAGTGAGATGTGAACAGAAAGCTTGGGAAGGCAGGGAGGAAGAAAGTGAGGGAGTAAAGAAGGAAAGAAATCCCCAAGTGGTCGGGGCTGGGAGGGAAGGGCGGCCTGGGTCCGGAGCGAAGGCTGTCCGGGTGGCAGGGACTGGCTGGTTTTACTCACATGCCTCTTAGCATAGGGTGACCAGACGTCCCGCTTTTGAACAATTTGTTCCGCGTCCCTTGGTGTTTTAAAAAAGTCCCGATTTTTGGAAAGAATGCACGAACAGGCGGGAGAACAGGAAGGGAATATACGGTTTTCGGCTGCCATATGGCTATTTCACCAGAATGAGTTTTATATTATTTTTGTTAATTTTATAATGTTAAACTGTAGTAATAACAAATAATTGCTGAGAAGTGATTATCAAGAACTGCTTATCAAAGTTTGCATTGTTGTCAGGCCCTGCCCTGCCCCTTCCCCTGCCCCGCCCCCACCCCAGCCATGTTGTCCCGCCTTACCGATGTTAAAATCTGGTCACCCTATCTTAGCAGGGAGTGTCCACTTGTGAGGGGTTGGTGGTGGGATGTAGTCCAGGGGGGACAAATTTAGGACAGCTGTTTCAGTCAGAGGAAGGGAGTGCCAGGATGTAGGGGAAGGAAGGTAGAGAAGGCGACTCAGTGAGGGCCCTGACCAAGAGTATAACCAAATTGCGATGCCGGTGACACGAGGAGATGACCCACAGCACACATGTGAGTGGCACTGCAGCTGCTGGGTTATGAGCCAGGTCTGTAGGGCAGATGGATGTAAGTGGTCGGCATCATGGTCTCCCACTTCTGCTGCGTAACCTTGGGCAAGTTGCTCAATCTCTCTGAGGCTCAATTGCCCCAAATGAAAATAAGTGATCAGCACCTATTTATAAGGGTTTATGTGGAGGGTTCCAGAAGAGAACGCTTAAGACACTGCTCAGTAAGTGGAGGTGACTGGTAAGATTGGTCCTCAACCCTGAGGCTACCTTTCCCCTATTTGAAGTGGACTTTGCCAGAGTTCAGTGGACTCAGCTTCTGCTAAGAGTCTCACCCCACCAGGAATCAGGGCAGGGACTCAGGAAAGGCTGGGAGAGGCATTAGTTTGCTCCAGGGTCTTCCTACTTACCTGGATGAATCTACTTCCCATGTTTTGCTGTGTATAATGTCCTTTGGTGTATTAAGCATGCCCACGTTTTTGGCCCAAATTTTCAGGAAAACAGCCCTGGAGAAAGTGGCTGGCTCTTAGCTAAGAAAGACATATCTGGGGAGGGCCAAGGCTCCCTGGTAAATGTGCATCTTCCCTCTCTCCTGGGAGCCCTACACTCCCTGCCTACATGACCGGCAGGGTGGGAGCTTCTGAGGCCACCAGCCGAGGGGCGGCCAGGAGGTTCCCTGGGGCCTGCACAAGGTTCTTGGTCCCCTTTGCATAGCCAGGCCTCAGGGCTCAGTCCCTATCTGCAGGTTGGCTATAGCCCACCTCACCAGCCCTGCCACTGTCCGCTCCCTGAATGTGGCACTAGGTGGAGGTCACTGTGGTCGGCTTCCACTGCATTCTGGATTCTCTTGGACTGAAACCCTGTGCGCTCAGCTCCTCCTGAGCCGTACTACCCCTGTATAACATGCATCCTTATTTTTCCCTCAAAAATTTGTACGACACTGTACATTACACACAGCAAAATATAGTAAGTATTTATATTTTGGAGGTTCCTCAAGCTTTTTCCTTCTAATTGTGTGTTGGGGAGGTGGAGAGAAGTGTTTGAGGCCCCTCTGTGGCCTATAGCAGGAGCCAGAGGGGGCAGGGGGCACCAGAATCCCACTGTATTGGCAGAGACACAAATACCAGACTTAATCACAAGGATAAAAGGGGATTTAGGGTGACTTAATTTAAAGCTTCCCTTTTCCCTTCTTTGGGCAAAGCTGGGGAGCAGGGGCTGGGAACTAAAACAGACAGGGCCTTGTTAGTGACTTGAATTTTCACTTGTAGAATGGCGGCGCCTTGGGAAGGGGCTTCTCCATGTCTTCCTCCCACCGCAGGCCCTCCAATCGAGTCTTTAAATCTAAAATCCTATTTGTATTCCAGTCTGATCATGGGAGCCTTGCATCTCGGTGGGCCCCAGTCTGGGTTTGTGACTGACAAGAATCGCCCAGGGGAAGTGTTCAGCTGACACAAAAATACTCTGGGGAAATTAGCCGGCACCCTGCCAGCATCCACACCCCCAGCTGCACCCCTGGGGAAGGCTGGTGGCAGATCCGTTGTTATGCTCTTCCCTGTGTTAGCTGTATTCGGGTTCTCAGTCCCTGATAGGACAGCAGACCATTCGGGTCAGTGACCAAGGGCTCAGCATACCAATGATCAGACTCTGCAAACAACTGGAGTGAGTGCTTGAAATTCCGGCTGCGAGCCCAGCTGCTCCACCCGGGAGGTAGATGCACTTGTTTGGGTGACACACTGGTTGCCTGTTCCCAAAGTCACCGGGATGATCTTCCTCCACCAGAAATCACTGCAGGCCCAATTATAATAATCCTCACAACCCTACTCCCCTTTCCAAAGGCATTGGGTGCGTAAATCTGCTTTTCTCTGTCGAGCACAGGGAATCCTACACAGACGATGCCCAGCCGCTGCCCTCAGTCCTTAGAAACCTTCTTTCACACAAAGATTTTCCTTGGGGTGGGATTTGCCTGCCCTCTGGCCTGTCGGTGGCATCTTGTCGGGAAGGGAAGGGGCCATTTCCTGGATGCAGTGTTCCCACCTCCAGAGCCTCCCGCAGACTGGGGCGTTCACAGGGCTGGGAGCCGACAGCCCAGGAGAGGGCGTGGCAGGCGCAGATAGCTGCGTGATGCTGGCTGTGCAGGGTACACTCCTGCCCAGAAACAAACCGCTGCCAGGGAGGGAGCTAGTTTCCTGTCAGGATGGCTTCACGAAATTCTCTCTTAGAAATGGCTTAGGCAGAGGCATGTGTGGAAGCCAGATGAACCCTCTGGGGCTTGGTCATCTGGGGCTTGATCCACTCTCATCCCACATCGACATGAGGAACACTCCTCATCAATCACGGGCAGGTGGTGTGGGGTGGGGGCCGGCTTGTTCTCACCACCTTTCCGGGAAGGATTCTTTCCAGGAAGGGCAGAGCTTCCTTTCCATGCTCTTAGCCTCTTGGAGCGTGTTCACACACCTGCTCCCTGTCCCTACCATTTGCAAGGTCCTGGGGGTCAGGGTTTCACCCAGTCAGCTTTGTTCTCCAGTGCCCAGCCCAGTGGCATGCACAGGGGACCAGTGGTGCTCACACCCTCCCTGTGCTTTGCAGTTGCGATGTTGAGCACTGCCAGTGCCCAGCTCCAGCCCCAGCCCAAGAGATTCCGACTCTACCTCCCTGAGGTCTGGGCCCTGGTGCTCTGAGAAGCTTCCAGGTGATTCTAGTGAGCAGTCCCAACAGCTTTTCCCAGGTGACAACTTCCATTTATTTATTTATTTGGTGGTGGAGTAGCACCACCTCAACCTCCCACTCCCCTGTCCTGGCATTTATCCATGGTCATTCCACATGTTTAAGCCATGAAACTCTTGGAGAACCATGTTCTGGGAGGAGGGGTACTGGCAGGCACTTCTCTAGTGTGTCTGCAACTGCACAGAGTAAGTGACTAAGTCTTACAGGGCTCTCTCCTCCGACAGACGGGGTGCTCTCACTTCCCCAGGTCCACCCCGTACTTGCCAGTGTTTTGTGGACTGTAGCCCTTGGTTCCCAAACTTAGTACCTGGCAGAATCACTCAATGCAAAAGCTACAAAACAGATTTTTTGAAGGGTCAGATGCGAAAGTCAGCATTTATACATATGTGTGTGTGTGTGTATATACACACGTATCATTATATAAATGTAAACCCTCGTGCATCTTTCTCATGCATTCCCAGGGTGGGACCCACTGTGCTAGATCATCTCTGCTGCTCAGTCCACATTAGCCATGGTTCCAGGGACTGCTCCACCCAGAGGGACTCTGAGACACTATGGAAAGTTGGCAAGTCTGAGGGGGCAAGTGTGGGGTCCAGGTGGGTCCTGCTGCCCTGGGGGAGATGCACGTGGACAAGGTGCTTCATGCCAAATGTCAGCATGCCCAAGAAGACTGCATAGAGCCTCCTCCAGGGCAGACAGGGTGAGGGAACTCTGACCCCAGAGCATTCATTGAGGTTCAGTTGCACACCCAGCTCACCAAAGCTGTGGGGCTCCAAAAGAAGGCACAGTCTTGGACATCAGGGGCTCCGTCATCTACATGGAAAGAGCAGAGGCAAGGACATAGAAATATGGGAAGCCGCACAGATTTGAGAAGCCCCCAGAGCTCCGGGAGGGGTGATGTCCCTTCCTTGTCATACCTGTGCTGTCCTCACCTGTGGCTAACCCAGCTGCACTTAGACACCAGCGTGAAGTTCCTCCTGGACCACTCTTTGCTCCTTTGAAAATGATAAACTATTATGAGCACACAGGGGGGTGTAGAGAATATTGTCCAAGTTTGCAAATACCCGATTACATTTCTTCCTTTTTGCTTTTGCAGAACTTTTAAAAGACTGGAGCAGTATTGACCCTCCCCGCTGCATTCCTGCCCTCACCCTGCTCTTCTGAAATCGGCCTCCATCTTCCCCAGGCATGTTTTTATACCTTCACTGTAGGTGCAGTATCCACACACGCTATGCATCTGCACGCTTTCAAACTTGGTAAATTTGTGTCCTCTGTCTGTTTTTTACTTGCTGTCATGTCTGTTGTATTTGTGGTTTATTCGTGTGGCCACAACATTGACTTCATTAGTTTATCCAATTTTTGCAGTTTTTGGTGGGGGCTGGGTTTGAACCTGCCACCTCCAGCATATGGGGCCAGTGCCCTATTCCTTTGAACTACAGATGCCACCCAGTTTATCCATTTTTTAAATGAATACTAAGATTGAATCACATTTTTCCCTATTAGAAATATTGCTACATTATTCATGTACATTCTGGTATCCGGTATCCTTCCACCCACGTGTTCTGCTCTGTTATTGTGTCAGCTCCCAGACCTGCCTGCCACCTGGACCAGGCTCTGCTGTTGGCATCACCTTCCTCGGCATGGCGACTTGGCTGTTAGTGGTGAACTCAGCCTGGTCCCTAGGCCCCACCTTGCACTTGGGAGACCTACTGTTGACACCAGAATTCTCCCTGTCTCAACCCTGGCTCTTCCTCCACCTTCCACTCACACCTGCCCCCTCCTGGAAGGGAATGTTCTCTGGCAGGAGAGACTGGCCTGGGTTGGACTGTGGAGTGAGTCCTCAAGTGAGCTGTCAATTTCACTGGCTCTTGAAAGAAGCTTGGTTTGCAGCGCAGGTGGAGAGCGGAGAGCTTTCCTGGTGCGGGTGGGGAGAGGGCCAGACCAGTGCCATTTTGTTACTTCCCCCACCCCCGCCTCCATCTTAGATGATAAGTTTCAGCTTCCCCAAAACCCAGGCTTTTCTCCAAAATCAAGCGTCCTAATCAGTCAATCAGAAGTGTGCCCCCACCCTTCTTGCTTCATACCACCCCAGGCCCCCTCCCTCACCCCAGTTAGGAAATCCCCCACCTCAACCTGAACCAATCCAGAGCCTCCCAGTACTACTGTAATCACTGACCACCAATCAAAAAATGTACCCCACCCTTCTTCACCCTTCTTCCTTTCTGTACCCTATAAAACTTTCCAACGCCCTGGACTCGGGGCCTTCCTTGATATGTTTGACAGGAGGGTCCGGGCCGGGCTCGCTAAATAAAGCTCACTTCTTGCTTGTTACATCGGAGTGTGCCTTGGACTGTTTGCTGGGGGTTTCTTGGGGGAATTTTCGGGCACGACAGTGGCAGAAGCCAGTGTGTGCAAATGAACGTGGCAGTTGGCAGAGAGCTGGCCAGGGGACGGAGAGCGGGCAGTTGGATTAGTGCCATGATGGGGGCTGGGAAGTTCGAGCTTTGTGTCTTCCACCAGGTCACTGCATTTGGGGCAGTGCCAGTTGCAGGGGTGATGGTAACTTGGAGATCTCTGATGAGCAGGAGGAGGCCGTGCTTCCACACTGCTCACGCCTGGCTTCTTTCCACCCAGCCAACACTGGCGCTCCATGGTACTGGGCCTCCGCCTCCCTCCATCCCTCACACCCCACCTCCCTATTCCAAACAAAAGAACTCCAGGCAACTGTCCTCGGGGTGCAGTCCAGTTATTAGCAGTAAACTGGAAGCTGATGAGAGCTCTCTGGAGTCAGTACCAAGAGGTGGCCAGTTATCTTTTGAGCTCCACTCCTCTTAGGGGTAAGGTTAAAGGAAGCCCCAGGAGTCAATCAGGGTTGCAGGAGACCAGCACAAATGTATGAGATGCAGGGGAAGGTGGGGGGTGGTAGGGAGCTTGAAGCTTGGCTGGCCTTTGTGATTTTGACTGAGCCTCTGCTTGGAGAAAAAAGTTTGTTGTTTCTGAGAGAACAAGCTTGGGCCCTGCATTTACTTTTGCCTTGATAGCTTGTAAAACTCAGTAGCAAATCAGAACTTCCAGTTCTATAGCTCAGAGGAAAAAGCCTGGGAATAGTTATCCACTCCTTCCCCAATTGCTGGTGTAATCCTCCTCCCTCCCTCTCGTCACACCATTAGGAAATCAGCAAGACAGGCTGTTCCCCAGAGCAAAGGTGGAGGAGGGAAGGCTGGCTGGGCTGATCAGAACAGTACTGACCAGAGGTGGACAGGCTGGACAGAGAACGCAGAGCAAAGGGAAAGTACTTGTGGCTTCCTGCTTTGATAGTGTGCCTGGACCATGTGTGTGTTTCTGTTCAGTGAATCCTGGAAGGCCAGAGTTGAACGTGGGGCACCGTGCTGTGAGTCTATGAGGTTCAGGCCTCTTTCTTCCTGCTGCTCCCTCTGGCCTCCCAACTTCGGAGAGGGAATTCCTTCATCCTCACATCCCTGACCCCACGTGTGGGTAACACCCACTGTGTAATTAACAAACATCGGCTGTATGAAAAGAGTAAATAAGCAGAAAAAGAGTTTGTGAGAACAGATGATCGTTTAGAACTTATTATGGGATTCCCTCAAATCAAACCCATGAGAAAATTTTTGCTTTTACTGGGCTCAGGCTGAGAAAGGATAAGTAGCTTGTCAAGGCCTCACAGATAGGGCTGTGTGTGTGCAGATGCACGCCTCTGTGCGTGTGGTGGGGTGCACAGGAAGGAAGGTTCACGGCATCGTTTTGTACCACTGCCCATTGCAACTCCATCAAGTCTGTCAATTTGTGAATTTGCTGAGGCTGGTGGGACAGCATGGGCTGTCGTGAAAGTTGGACAGGAGACGAAAACAAGGTTTGGGACCTTCCAAATAGGAGCGTGATATAGCACATACCTTGTAAAAACGGAAGAACGTGTAAGAATGGAAAGGAGAAGCCCTTATATACGTGGAATAGGGAAGAAGGCAGAAGAGAAGAGGGATGAGAAGGCCCTGGGCAGGGTCTTTTGCAGACATTTATAACAGCACCCCCCTCATGACATACAGGAAGGAAGACCAAAAAGAACAAAGCCAGGCCAACTGTTAAAAATTATTTAATAGAAAGTCCAATGTCAAAATGTAACAATAAACAAAAATACACATGTATAAATATGTATATATAATTAGACCTGTACACTTTCTCAGATCCTTTTCAAAACGGAACAGAATCATCATTAACATCTTAGTGGTCAAATCAAAAATAATATTCAAGCGACATGGGCCCACTGTGCTGTGGGGAGTAGCACTGCCAAAGCACTTTGAGGGTTCAAAGAATTCCAATCAGGAGAGAGCTGGGATATTGCCAGTGGCCTTTTCTGGAGACCCAGAGTGGGAGGATGAACAATCCCATGGCCCTGTACAGTGGACCTGACCTTTCCGTAGCACCTGCAGCCACTACTGTCTGGGGACAGCTCTCCTGTCAGGGTTCTGAATTATTTAAATTTATGCTATTTGGAAGTTTTCTTGCCTCATCTCCCAGATTAGAAGTCACTCAGGATTTTGCCTTCCAACCTTCTTAGTTTGCAGGCCAATGCTGCCCAGTGGTTGGGGGTGCCACTGAGTACTGATTTGCACCACAACAGTGGTGTTCAAAGTGGGTATGTTCATATCACGAGGTACCCAAGGTCCCTCAGGGGTTTGGAAAGAAAATGCCAGAACTTCTGTTTATAGTATTTTGCATCTTATTCATTTAAAATTTCTATGTTGTGGACTTTTTAATAATGTGCCTAACACGTTAGTACAAACATAAAGGAATACATGCTTTAGACAAATTAATCAACATACAGAGGGGTGCATCTCATGGAGGTTTTGCTGATACATGTGTGTCTGAAACAGATGGGTACCCCCCGCCTTACAAAAATTGTGGGTAGCAGAGTGGTTAGGGAGCCCACCCTTCTGGGCTCCCATGCTCACCTGAGGAAGCCTTTGCAGGTGTTCAGAAGAGCAACGCCCAAGATGTCTCCCACACTTGATTGAGAGATTATGCCTTGTAATCTTGCCGCTAGATTCCCCTTGAGCATAAGGCCATGTTTCTAAATCAAATGCAAATATCCTTGGGAAGAGCAAACACGCAGACACTGGCAACTGGCAGGGAGGCATTTTGACCCCTTCCTGGCAATGAGGTGGAGAAGAGTGGGAAATGGGCCAGGGCAGAAAATGGGGAGATGGTGCCCTAAGGCAAACTTGGCCTACTTTCTGTGACCACACAGCCCCAAGGGGACCTTCCAGGGCTCTAATTTTAAAGCGAGAGTTAAAGGTCAAATGTTTTATTGGCTTCCTGCATTGGGATTGCACTGGCCGAATTCAGATCTAAACACCTAGGCTTATCGAACATTCAAGTGGGAGCCACTAGACACAGAATTAGAAATTCCTTAGTCAAGAGCCAGAGGACTATCTGGGAAGAGAGTGGGTGTCTGAACTAAAATCTGTCCAAGGGTCCAGAAGGCTGGGGTTGCTACTGAATATGCCTGCTGCACCCAAGGTGGGCAGGTATGAGGGTCTTGCAAAAAGAAGTCAGCCTGAAGGAGAAGCTCTGGGATCCCTCTGGGATCCCCAAAGAGGGCCAGAGCTACTGCCTGCAGCCCCCAATTCTGCCCACTTTCCAGGGGAATTGTCTTCTGTTTGAGCTTTTACTCAAGCTTCTGGAAACCATCTTGGCTTACAGCTGGTATTTTGATGCATCTAATTCCTTTTTTTCATCCTAAATTTTTCCTAATTATTTTTCTAGGGGTGGGGGTGGGGAGAAAGGAAAAAACCCCAATGCTCTGAACTCTCTATAGGGTTTTTGGAAAACCTAAAAGGCACCACAGATTGTCTCCATAGAGGATTCTGCTGGTCTCTGAGTTGCCCCTGACTCACACCTGCAGAGCTTCCAGCTCTGGCAGCTTCTGGGTCCCCCGTCAGGTCCTCCCTCAGCAGCTGTCTGGGCTTGTGGGTATTCTCCATTTGTATATAATGCATCTGTGCTTTAAAAAAAATCCCCTTTAGCAGGATTCAGGTACGCACTGGAGAGGTAGCAAAAGTGTGGCCACCAGGTGTATGTGACCTAACCCGGGGGGAAGGCCGCCCATGAACAGCTGCCTTTGCTTAGGATCACACACCGGACAGGGAAGCTCTCTACTGCTTCCCGTGTGTTTATTTTAGGGTGTATTCTCACCCCTGGGTGGACGCCAGCCTGGTCCCAGGAGGTATTTTTACCCTTGGTGGCTCTTAAGACAGGTCAGGATGACCCAGAACTGTCCCCTTTATGTCTCTAAATCAGATCCAGCCTGGCTTAAAGCCCTTGAGTTCAAATAGCTTTTGGTGAGAGGAAGAGGAGTCCAGGCAGAGGATGCATTGGAAGGAATCATCCCATGGAGCAACTGTGCATTTCCACAGTGAGGCGGGAAACCCCGCCCCCATCATTACTATGCTTACCTCTCTGGGGGCCTAAGCTGTGGGTGGCGGGGAGCAAAGCACCACTCGAAACTCCTATTTACATTCCTGAACCCCATCACAGCCCTGGGAGCCATGTGGGGCTGGCCCAGCTCACTGTCCTGTCGTCCCTCCTCAACTCCAAGCTCCAGCCTCTTTTCTGCATGCAGAGGGCCCTCTGGGTCCACACTGACTCTCTTTTGAGCTGATTCCCATGCTGTCCTCTCAGCCTGAAAGATCCTCTACAATGCTCTCCCCTCAATCCTTGCACAAACTTGGGCTTTGATGTCACCTCTTTCAGCAAGCTCCTGATTCCCGCAGCTGGGCTGGCTGCTCCCATGAGATACTCCCATGGCACCCAGGCTTTTTGCTTACTGGGGCTTTTCCACATATCCTCCCCTGTGACTGGTAGGCTCCTTGAGGGTGGGAGCTGGGTTTGGGTCAGTTGTGCATTGCTGATGATTAGCTCCATGCCTAGAGTGTACCAGGCACTCTGTAAATAATCTGCTCCATGAATGAGTCCTGTTAAAAATGCTACAGCTGGGTCTACTTACACGAAGGGCCTCCCAACTCCACACAATGGTGTCGGGGAGTCCTAATGGAGCTGCTGGAATGCCACAGTCAAGGCCACATGGATGAGTGGGAGAGTATGTGACAAACGCTGTGGCCGGATGTAGCTGGACCAGGCACACATCCTCAGGGAGGAAAGGATGCCAGCCACAATGCCCAGGCTAGAGGCCCAGCTGAGTCAAACACATGTAGCAGAGAGGACATCTTGATTCAGAGACACCAGGCAAAACCACCAGCAGGACCTGATCCTCTTGTCTGAGTCAAACTCAAACTTTCACAAGAGTGAGCACTAGTTTTTCCTGCTTTGGTATTTCTATAGTTACACGAATACTTTCCTAGATATTATCTGAGATTACTGAAAAGCAAAATATAGCTCTTTATTGATGTATTTCAATAATAAAATATATTTTCTTTATCTATGTATCTTTGTGTGTATGTGTGTAAGCGTGTGTTAAGAAAATGGATCCAAATTTAGAGGCCTAATAAGGCAACTGCCTGGTTCTGTTCCAGCAGAAGAGAGTAATTTTTATGAATTTGTATCTTGCTTTGGTTGGAAAAGCTGGCTTGAAATCTATTGCAGAAACTGCCCTTGCTTATTTGCCTGTCAAGAAAACAGTCCCTGAGGGTCTGGATTGAAAAGCCAGGAAACCAAAAGTTATTCTTTCACTCCGAGGCAATGCCAAGTGGCCCCCAAGGTTCCAGAGTTATTTTCAAACCTAGAGACCTGAGGGCATCTCTGGCTGAGTTTAAGATGTTCTTTTTACTACCTCTAAGTCTTAATCAAGTTCAAAGCCTTGGGCTAAAAATAACTTCTGGGGAGAGAAGAAGGGGGAATTCAGGGCAGAGAGGGCAGACAATATCAGAATGAGGCTTTCAGGTTAGAGGTGAATTTCATGAACAAAAGCGATTCCTGCAGTTTCCAAGAGGTAAGAACCATTTCCCACATCATCTTGAGGGAGTGCCAGCTGCCAGGTTAGAAAGAAGTAGGACCCTGGGAACAGATTTTTCAAAGGAAAACTGGACACAGCACCCTCTTTTCACCAGGAAATTCTTTTGATTCTTTTAAGTAAGGGTGGGGGTGGGTTCCCTCTAGGCAGCACCTCTAGCAGTTTCTATGGAAAAGTGACTCATTTTCTCTAGAGTATGTGCCTGAAGAAGCAAGGAGAGGAACCCTGGAGCGTTCTTGGCTCCTCGGACCTTGGAACAGGTATTTAAATGACCATCCAAGTCATCACATGACTCTCTAAACCATTTAAGGTCTTCGAAGAACTTCCCATTTAGTTTCAGGGCTTCAACTAGCCCCTAACATAGAGATCTCCAGTCCAAAGGTCAAAGAGAGACAGCAGAACCCAGTCCACAAGAAAGGATTGCAATGGAAGTCAGTGGTTTGTCTAGGCATTGCTTTTCCTCCTTGGTTGGAGAACAGATTCTCCCAAATCTCCCTGAAGGTCAAGGCTTTTCACCTTAAAAAGATGCAGCCTGTGACAAAACAACAAGCCTTGTAAACTCGGGAAGGAAATCACAGTGCTCAGAAGCCTGTTCTGGTTGCATCTGGTATCTAAAGACAGAACTGCCAGGGTATTTTTCCAGATGCTGAAAGGGCCCCAGGGGGAGAGATGCACCTACATCCCCCAAACCTTTTCCTTCTGGGCGCTGAAGTCATCCTGTTAGCCAGTGGCCTGTTCTGGTTTGTGGGCAGCTTAGATGGGGGAATATTAAGAAATCTCTCCCTAGGAGGAAATCAAATGGAGTGACAGACGTGCCCAAGAGATTCTGGCAGGCAGATGCCCCCAAAGAGTTGTTTTCACAGTGTTGCGGAGGGCACGGTCGTAATAAAAAAAAAAAAAAAAAACAACTGGAAAGTAGTTGAATGACACCACCTCTCCTTCTTTCAACCTGGGCATTTTTGCTGGGTAGATGCACTCTACCCTGAAGATAGATTTCTTAGAATGTGGGGGTAATACATCCACTTCACAGGGTCATTGTGAGGATTACATAAAACAATTAGAAAATGCCTGGTACAGGATCTGGCACAGGGTGAGTATAAATAATGTATATTTGTTCCTTGCACCTCTTCTCCGAAGATCAGATTAGATCCCAGAAAAGGTACCAGTGTCCCGAAAAACACGGCATAGGTCGTGAGACCTTCTAAGGTCTGGCACAAAAGTAAATATATTCGCCCATGGGCCTCATTTTGTAGTGTAGCTATTTAATCCCTTTCCAGAGACATATAAAAAAAGGACTGTTGATAAACACGCCCGTTCATTGGCAAAAGGCAATTTGTCCACTTCGGGTATGACATTCCAGGTTTACCGCGGGCACATTTGCAATGGGAAAGCCCCAGCCTCGCCCAGCTCCACACAGTGACATCGAGAGGCCAAGGTTTCTGCTCTAAGCACCTTCTGGTGATGCTCTTGTATGCCTGTCTCCTCCCCACACCATGCCTTATTATCATTTTTTTTATTTTGCTGGGGTTTTACACTACTTAACAAAAGATCTAACTCTGAGCTGTACAAAGAAATTAAGCTCCGAGAACGTCCTGCAAGGGGAAAAGCACGGAAGGCGGATTTTATATAAAATTATAGAGTACAATCTAATGCCTTTTTTTAAAAGGGAGGTGGGAGGAAGAGGAAGAGAACCTTGGATACCGACGGTATCTTTCCAGAAAGAACACAGCAGAGACCTGAGTCCGAGATTCCAAGTCAGTATTGTCTAGCATTAAGAGTTTAAAAATGTTTCTTCCTACAAAAAACAACATGTTCAGCCAATTTTTTTTTTAAGATGAGTAGCGATGGAACACTCATTGAAATTCTTGCCCAGAGTCTAAGTAGGGCTTGCAATCAATGTGCCAGCCTGCATCCCAGGCTACTGAGGTAAAATTCATGAGAGGTATAATCTCTGTCTTTAGCAGGCTTATGGCAGAGTTCAGCCCTAAAGGAAAAAAGTGATGAGGTGGTGGGAGGACACAGTTATAATTCAAAGTGGGATGACATCAGATGGGACCGAGAGGGGGGCTCCATCACCCCTGGGCTTGCTCCTGGGGGCTGTCAGCTTGCTGCTGTGGCCACTTTGGATGCCCAGGTGAGCCCCTGACACAGAGGCATTTCCTCACCTCATAGTGTGAAGGAGGACAGTGCTGGCCCAGGGGATTAAGAGCCAAAGCTACTCCTGGGTCAGGTCATTTCTTACTGGGGTCATCAAAACCCAGCCTCCGATTATGGGCCCTGCAGACAAAGAGAGACCTGTCTCCCAGCAGGCTGCTGTTTCTGAGGGCCGACCCAGTTTCCTCATCTCTGGACTTTGTACCTTTTTTGTCCCTAAATAGACCACTCCATGCTCACGTAAGCCTGGGGCTAGGAGGCATCACCGAGGTACAACCCCCTCTCTCTTTTAAGGTTCTCTGTCCCTAACGAACACGTACTCAGTTAGGAGAATAGTACTCCATAACCCGAATCTCTGCCAACCAAAAGAAAGCTGTGCATACACGGGTGAACTTTTACAACTCTACAGCTCCGAGGACAGAAGGCATGTGTAATCCAGCTGTAAATCCCGGGGACAGTCTCGCCCCACCCACTGGCCGAGAGGCAGCTGGATGTGCAATTGCATGGTGCATGCAGCCAGCCTCCCAGCCCTCTCTGCTAAACGCTCTCAGTTCCTTTCTCTTCATTTTTCTCCCTTTACCCACCAGGCCACTTCCCTCCCTTCCTCCTTCCATCTCCCCCAGCCCTACCGAAATAACTAGCAGAATCCACCAGCGTGTACACGGATTATTTTTTTTTCTCATTGCATCTGAGGCAATCTGCTTAATGTTCAGATACACCGGGGGTGGGAGGAGGCAAAATATTTTTGCTTTAGATCCTTTCAGAAGGTATAAGAAAATAAAAGTACAAACACAAATCACTTGACAATTTTATGATTAAAAACCAACAAACGGAAAACAGAGAGTTTTGAGTGTTGCTCCCATCATCGAGCGAGTCACGCCAACCCACTCAACCACCCCATTGCTGGGATCTATTTCTAGATGTACCAAAAGTGTCTGAAGATGAAATCACTGCTACCCATCGAAAATGGACCCAGGGTTAAGCATGGTGGACAGAGCCCCCGGGGAAAAACTACCGGCATTCACAGAAATGAGGCTTCTGGTTTTATTGAACACTCAAAAGTCAGGCTCCCAAGAAACACAGGGTTCCACGTGGAATATGTCAAAATGTTAAAACGTGACTGTGAGAAAAACAGGATGAGACGAACATGTTTCATCTTCGGCAAGAGGGTGGTGATTTTCTAGGGGGACACTGTCCAGACACCGAGTAGAGAAATCAAATAGAAGACATTGAGCATTTGCCTCATTCTTGCTGGATAAGAACGAGAAACCCCAGAGAAGGTCTTCCAGAAAACAGTGAACAAAGTCCCCAGTGAACAAGGCGGAGGTGGGGCTTGGTGGTTCATTTACAGTTGTGGAAAACTATTTCAGTCTGCTGGCCAGAAACCAAACAAGGGGAGGGAACCTAAAACCCCAGGCTATTTCACTCCCTCTGCATTTTTCTGCTTGAAGCAGGATAAAAAAGCCTGAAATTTTGGCTACATCTCTATTTATGTAACAACCACAGCTGCTCCCCAAAATAGCTGCTGCTGGCTCAAAGAATTAAGGGATTTTTGTTGCTAATATTTGAGTCCATTTTCTACAATGCTTGACAGAATTTCCTACCCCTCACTTTTGCTGGCCCAGGCCTAGAAGGAGAGGGGGAAATCTCACCATGAACGCATCAGTGGTGACATCAATTATGCGGATGGATTTTAAAATCAAGGCTCATCTGCTTAGCAAGAACAAACGTACACGGAACATCTTAACTACCCACCTTTGGAGGGTGGCAGCGTGGCTGATACCAAGACCCTTCAAATTCACAACCACACAAGAGACATACAGTGCTCCTGCATTTCTGGGGGACAGACCCCGCCCGGGACTGCTGGCATGGCATTTAATAGGGTGCCCTCCCCTGAAAGTAACAAAGAGAACCCTCGTCAAAGCTATCAAACACGTTAAAAAAATACAAAAGTTATTTTCTCCTTTTGATTGCTATTTACTTGTGACAATATCTGTTAAAAATATTACTTCTGTCTTTGAGAAGAGATCATTCTCTTCATATACTATGGAAAAATAAACTCTACTGGACACACAGTCAAACATTCCCCACCACTGCCAGGGGCTTTTGGCTTTTGCATCTCCGAACATCATCACCAGTGTAAATGGACTATGTTTTCGAGTAGGCAAATACTTTTCATGTATCATCCAGTGCTGGAGATAAGAGAAGAAAGTGGCAAGGCTCAAGTAGCATTTTGAAGGGGGAGAATTACTGAAGAAGATGGCTTACTTGCTGATAAAAATGAAAGGTAATAGGGTGGTTTCAAGGCCCTCCTACAAAGTCCTGGGACGTCCCCTCATCTCTTCTTATCACTTATAACCCTAGTGGAAGGGTAGGGAGCTATTTAGGCTGACCATTAGCGTCACTGCAAGGGAGGGTTCAACTTCCATACCCAAGGATCATCTTAAGACACTGAGCTGGATGAATGGGAGAAGACAAGGATACATAAAAACAGTAAAATGTTTTATTATTTTAGAAAAAAAAAAGGTGAGGAAGAGGGATTCAGAATGATTGTGATCACACTTCCATCTGCATCTGAGCAAAGCCAATGTTGCAAACTTAATCCTTGAGTAAGATACCTATGAAAGGACACCACCTGCCACTGGCTCCCATGTCACTTTCAGGAGGCATGTCACAACATGCTTTAACTGATCATAGCCTCTCCACTTCTTCCGAGCGGAGAGACAAGGCTTGCCACAGCAACCATCCCATCTCCCAAGCTCAACACTGCCAGTGAGAAGCCAGGCCCAGTCCGTCTCTGGACTGCGTGGGAGAGACGGGGAGGAAGGAGAGAGGGCAGGAGAGGCTTGTCTTAGAAGCAGAACCGGTCTAGAAGAGAAGTTTGATATGTGAGAGTTCACCACTACCTCATCTTATAGAAAATAGGTTGGAGAGCATCTGTAAAATCAACAGTATCTTTAAGGTGAAACTGCAGAATTTTGCTGCATACCTGGACACGAGAGAAGTGGAAAGTTGCAACAAGTTTTAACTAGCAGCAACAAAGAAAGTTCGATAACAGTTTTTTGTTTTTAGCAATATTCCTTTGCAAGTTCATTAAGAAACACTGTAATTTAATGGGGCATACGGTATGGAACGATCTTCTTTTGCTGTGCTGTTTGTTGAAGAGAACCGACCTTTGCAAAGATTTCAACTGGGGTGTAACCTATTTACACAGTAGTAGCTCCTGGTTTGTGTGGTAGAATCGGTGCTATGTGATATCTTCTTCTTCCGAACAGTAATCCCGACCCTGGGAGGAAAAAACAAAAACAAAAACAAAAACATGGGCATGAGAAATTCTAAGGAACAGTTACTTGTAATCAATATCCTCTCTATATAGTAGGTTGGACAATTAAATTTGCAAACTCATCCTACAAACAGTGCCTCCACACCTCATTGCTAAATATCACTATGGTCACCTTCGAAGTCCCCCCCTTGGCCACCTGGTGACCAAGTGGTATTCAGGAATGAGTTATGAGCAATTTTTCTAGGATGAGTTCATGAACTTAACTGTCTAACTCCTCCATCTCCTGGCATGAGAATCCAGCCTTTATCAGTGACCACTAGGTACAAAACAAATGGGTCATAAATGCATGTTGGCTGATGTCTCAAGGCATGAAAGCTTCACCAATCCCCAAATAAGCCCTTACTTTATACTGGTAAGCATTTCTACTATAGCAGGCACACAGGACTCAGCCTTTGGCCAAGAAATTGCCAAATGGACAATCTGTGCAGGAGACCCATTTCCCATCAGAAAGAATAAAATGTTAACAGCTCACGTATTACAGCTATATCCTCCTGTTGGGAGCTCAACACTTTACTGAGGAATACCATAAACCAGGGATATCTTAGTTTCAATTCATTCTACAGCGGATTAAAAAACAACCTATAGGGATTCCTTAAATATTTATAACACATCTAGGACTATGCTTGGTGTGTGTGGGATGCACAAGAAAGGCAGAGGCTTTTGATTCATTTGTTAACAAAACAGGTTACTCCAAGGCTTGGGGACTATGTACAATACAGTGGTTGCTTCTGAACACATTTTATCCGCCCCCACTGGGGTATACGAAGACACAGTTGGGACTGGGCTTTAAGGCTTTGTATTTGACCTGTCTGAGTTTCTGGGCCTGTCATCCATAATGGACAGTCCAGACCCAAAGTGCCTACTCTGCCTACATTTTGATGTCATCGATAAGGGCTTTATAAAAGCTCCTTATCAAGTATTATTATTTATATCCTTTAACTTTTTCTTTCTAAATGCTACATTACATGTTCTGAGTGGAAATATTCTTTTAAAGATAGAAATTTCTAAATAACTGGAATTTATTCCTGGAAGTGCCAGTATCTACAGATAATAATAATTTTGTATGTAAGTATTTCTCAAATGTATTATACACTTGTCACATTATCTGTATATTGGGAATATTACACATTTTCCTAATATTTAAGGATCATCTAATGGATTACTGTGCCACGTGGATACCTGGCTTTGTAATTTCTCTGGGATCTTGATCAAATAAATAAAAGAGATCTGAGAGAATTTTTATTGGAGGGGCCCCATCTTAGCACCATGGGGCCTCCATCTACATACCAGCCCTACCGGCAGGACAGAGAGCTTGCTTCTGCAAATGACTTCAGGTCTCGTTTAATTTTTAAAGAACTATGCTAAAACAAGGACCTTAAAATCACCAGCTGCCAGAAGGCAAGAAGTGGGACAGAGCTGGGTTGGGAGCTACACTGTTAGCTGAAGTATGCCTTCCCGCCTTTAAGGGACCCAAAATGGAAGTCTTTGTAAAGATGTTTTGCTCAGTTAGAAGTAGGGGACTGTTAGTCACAATTCCACCCCTGTGCAAAGGATGAACAGTAGGTTATACAGCAGAACTCCCAGGGGGCCCCAACAAACTGGAAGAATGGACACTCCTAATGATGCTGATAAGAAAGGGTTGTTTCTTTATTTTTTCCTTTCTTTTATTTTTTAATTTTTCTTGGAGACAGTCTCACTATGTCGCCCTTGGTAAAGTGCTGTGGTGTCACAGCTCACAGTAACCTCAGATTCTCCTGCCTTAGCCTCCCAAGAAGCTGGGACTTCAGTGCCCACCACAATGACTGGCTATTTTTATGTTATAGTTGTCATTGTTGTTTAGCAGGCCTGGGCCAGGTTTGAACCCGCTAGCTCTGGTGTATGTGGCTGGCGCCCTAACCACAGAGCTATGGGCACGGAGCCAAGGAAGGGTTGTTTCAAAGAACCACAGGGGCATCTGAGTTCAGACTCAAAGAATCCCAAGGAGCTTCTGCTTACCCACATTTTTCTGACCACACCCTGCTCTGGGCACTGGCTTCTATCTCTTCTTCAGTTATCCGCATTATTATTTTTAGGGGAACTAGAAGCTTAGGTCAACTAAGAATATACATTTCTCAGGTTCTAGGATAAGGATTTTTGTTTGTTTGTTGAAGTGTCTAGGCTAGGAATTATAGATACTAAGGAGCGGTAGAGGAAGGAATTTTATTCTAATTTTAAATCCTGCTAGTTTAAAGTCAGCTCGAAGTGTGACTTCAGATAAGGAAACTGCTCCCCCCATGTGCCTAATGTTCTCTTCCTACACGAGTCTAAATCAGACCAACAGTCTAGGACTTGGCAACCCAGTTTCAGGTGATTTTATTCCCCAGTCTCGCACATTCCTGTAGACATGTGTGCATTTGGCCTTGCACACACACACACTGAATCTCAGTTTCCCCATCTGTAAAGTGGAGACAGTAAAACCTAACTCGTAGAGTTGTCATGGGAATTAGAAGCAATACACATAAACTGTCTAGCAAAGCTAAGCACGTGGTAGATGCTTAATAAATTATTTATCTTATGATGATATAGAAAAATGAGACCAACCGCTCTGACAGTTAATATACTGTCTAGGTGAGAAATCTGGCTCCTATCTAGATCAGTCAGTTACATCCAGACTCGCACACAAGCTAAGTACCATGGGGTCCCAGGGGTTACAGGGGCCCCTGGGGAGCTAGGTGCCAGCTTTTTACCTTCCTGGCTAGCTCGCTGGTCCCCAACCCCCACCCCATCCATCACCTCTCATGTCCTAGATTTCTAACCAAAGGCCACCTCATTGCCTTCCTTGAACACTCTATACAACATAGCACTTATTTTTTTCAGATTAATGTGAGAACACAAATAATTATGTTACAATGTTTGTGTCTGTTAGGTAAGGTCCCTGTTGTAGTTGTGCCCCTCACCCAGGAAGTGTGCCATATACCCTTACATTGTGCCCAGTGGGTGGGAGCACACACCCCCCAAAAATAGCAATTCTTTTTTTTTTTTTTAGAGACAGAGTCTCACTCCATCGCCCTCAGTAGAGTGCTGTAGCATCACAGCTCACAGCAACCTCCAGCTCTTGGCCTTAGGTGATTCTCTTGCCTCAGCTGCCCGAGCAGCTGGGATCAAAGGCGACCGCCACGATGCCCAGCTATATTTTGTTGTAGTTTGACCGGGGCCGGCGCCCTACTCACTGAGCCACAGGTGCCGCCTAAAATAGCAATTCTTATTTTGCTTCATTTTCATTTATATTCCTTATCACTGTCCAGCATTATTAACGTATTAATTTCTTTATTGACTATCTTCCCCTTGAACAGAAACCCCTAGTAAGGCAGAAATTTATCCTGTTGCATTTGCAGGATTTAGAGTAGTGTAGGTAACATGTAGATAGTCATTAAAAAAAAAGGAGAGAATTCTGAAATTCTGGAGTTGGTAGAGGACCTTGAGTTTTTCCTATCTAATGTAGGAGAGACTTCCATTTACCACATTCTGGACAGAAAGACTTCTCTTCCCCTGGAACATGTTAGACCATGAAAACTGTAAATAAAGGGATTTTATCCTAAGAGGATGTCCTTCTAGACCAACAGCACAGCTGGTTCCATTATCTGGGAATAAGGATTCTCTTCCTTGGATATGCATCCATTTTCCCAGGTTCTTTTTAAAATGGACCCATTTAAAAAAAAAAAAAGAGTCACTAGCACAGAATAAGGTATCCCAGAAATATACCTTAAGATATGTAAGAATTAAATATCTGACAAGGGAGGTCACCAGAAACAACAGGGTCCAAGAGAATGTGTTAAATCTAATAAACAATAACGTAATAGAACATAACACTGAACTTTCAATCAAAGCCATGGAAGGGAAGATGACCCTTTAAGCCTTCAAGGGGTATGAAAAGATTGCAAAGTGAAATGTGAACATATTTGAACATGTAAAAATGAACCTTTGTCTGTCAAAAAATGGTAATAAAGTGAAGCAAAATAAAAAGACAAAGCTCATACTGGGGGAAAAAATAGCAGCAGCACACAGTATACACGTAGTGAAAGTGATAGAAGAATCTCATGCAAATAAAAAATGAGCAGTAAGAGAATTCCAATGAAGGGGAAAGGGCAGAAGTGAAAATACATACATACATGTATATATATATATATATTTTTGAGGACTCTCTTTATTCAGCCCACCAATTCAAAGGTTAATCTCTTCTAGAAAGGCCCTCACAGACACACAGAGACATAGTGTTTGATCAGATATCTGGGCATCCCATTGTTCAGTCAAGTTGACATATAAAATTTACTATCATGGGTATCTTAGGACTCTCTTTTTTTTCAGTCTAGCATGGATTTCCATGGAGAGAAGATTTCACAAAGGAATTCTTTACAGTTGGTTCTTGACAACTTCTCGATGCTCTGCAATTAAATGCTATCCATGTTCTGTAACTAAAAAGTATATCAATGAGGCAAAAACATCTAATTTACACCCCAAAGCAACTTCTTTTCATTAAACCTTTTTGAAAAACAGCAAAAGATCCAATGTTGAAAATAGCAGAAAAACAATAGCATCATTGAAAAGAGTATTCAATAATACTCAGTTGTAACTATTTGCACCAAAGAAACAATAATTAGAAAGTGAAGGTAAATTAAATTGCTAAGATTACTGAAGGTAAGAACTGAATGGTTTTTAAGAAAACACATTTGAAACAAAATAAAACCAGAAAAAATACAAATAGAAAAAAGATGTGTTTTGAGTAAGCAAAAGATGCAAAATCATTAGAAATGTAAAAAGTAGTGATACTTAATTCTTCAGAGTGTAGAGTGAAATGAAATTGTCATATACAGCTGGCAGCAGTTTAAAATAGGATGGCTGCTTCAAAAAAGCAATTGGCAACCTGTATTGAGAGTCATAAAAATATTCATATCATGGAAATCAGAAGTGAAAATAAAACCTCAAATATATTTTTAAAATACCTGCATTGGTTCCCTGGGGCTGGAGGTGGGAATGAGGACTCAGGGTAAGCAGGCAGGAGAGATCTTAGTGATGTGATGGGAATGTTCTAGAACTGAAGCGTGGCGATGGTTGCACAATTTGGTGAACTTACTAAAAATCATTGAATTGTGCGTGTAAAATGAGTATGCTTTATGTTACGTAAATTACACTTCCATAAAGTTGTTGAAAATATATGTACAAATATCCACACTGTAGCCTTCTTATTAGGCATGAGGGAAAAAAATCAGTCTAATATCCCAAAGAGGAAATGGTTACTAAGGGATGGTTCATGCACTTTCTACTACAAAATAAACAAATAAAACCTGAGAAGACCAAGCACCCATCGTGTCCCTGCAGGGTCCTTGTCGTACCCCAGAGCGTTCTTACATCCGCATTCTCTTCCTGTGCAGCCCTCCCCAGCGTTCTCTATTTGGCTGATTAGCCTCTGTGATCTGGCTCCAAGGTCGTATCTTCAGGTGGACTTTCCCATGTTGCTCTAGGGAGCATTAGTCTCTTTCCCGCTCAGTGGTTCTTCCACCACACCACCATGTTGTTTAGTAATTTAGGGCAAAGTGTTTGTGTTCCTTACTCAAAGGGGCAGAAAATGTCTGCTCACCTTCGTCTGCTGATACCTATTAGAGTCTCTGTGTGGCTCACATCACAAGGGTTATGAATACTCCAGCTCTGTAGGGAGGCTGCTCTGGGAGAAGGGTAGGTGGATGCAGGCTGTTGAGTGGTGTTATACAGGAGTGTCCTGGTATGGTACTTTGATAGGGGAGGGACGCTGTCCACATTTTGTAGATCATGATGGAAGACAAAGTCTTTTTTTTTTTTTTTTTGAGACCGATCCTCAAGCTGTCCCCCTGGGTAGAGTGCCATGGCATTACAACTCACAGCAACCTCCAACTCCTGGGCTCAAGCGAATCTCCTGCCTCTGCCTCCCAAGTAGTTTGGACCACAGGCGCCTGCCACAACGCCCGGCTATTTTTTTGGTTGTAGCCATCATTGTTGTTTTGGTGGGCCCCGGGCTGGGTTCGAACCCGCCACCCTAGGTGTATGTGGCTGGTGCCCCAGCCACTTGAGCCACAGGTGCCAAGCCGACAAAGTCTTTTTTTAAGAAAATTATTATTTTGAGACAGAGTCTCACTATGTCACCCTTGGCAGAGTGCTATGGTGTCATAGCTCACAGCAAACTCAAACTCTTGGGCTCAAGCAATCCTCTTGCCTCAGCCTCCCAAGTAGCTGGGACTATACGTACCTGCCACAATGCCCAACTAGTTTTAGAGACAGAGTCTTGCCTTTTTTTTTTTTTGCCTGGGGTTGGGTTTGAACCCACCACCGCCAGTATATGGGGATGGTGCCCTACTCAGGGTCTTGCTCTTGTTCAGGCTGGTCTTTAACTCCTGAGCTTAAGCAATCCACCTGCTTCAGCCTCCCAGAGTGCTAGGATTAGAGGGGTGAGCCGCCATGCCTGGCCCAAAGTCCTTTTTTAATAACACAATGGACAGTAAGTTTTGAGGCAAAAGTGTCAGCAGAGAATAGGGCACAGGCCCTGTTAGAAGAACGGCCGGGAACTTAGGAGAGGGGCAACAGGACAGTGAGCAGCAGGAGCAGAGATGATATTCGAATCCCACTGTTCACCAGTCATCGTTTCTATTTATTTAAGTACAGCTGTCCCCACTTATAAGAGACACTTATTCCAAGACCACCAGTGGAAACCACAGAGAGTAATGAATCCTATTTATGCTATATTTTCCTGGACACACACACCTTTGATAAAGTTCAATTTATAAGTTAGGTGCAGTGAGAGACTAGCAAAAATCATAATAAAATATAAAAATTGTAATATTCTGTAATAAAAGTCATGTGAGTTGTGCTCTTGCTTTCTTTTTTTTTTTTTGAGCCAGAGCCTCAAGCTGTCACCCTAGGTATAGTGTTGTGGCATCACAGCACCTCCAACTCCTGGGTTCAAGTGATTCTCCTGCGTCCACCTCCCAAGTAGCTGGGACCACAGGTGCCTGCCACAACACCCGGCTATTTTTTGGCTGCAGCCGTCATTGTTGTTTGGCAGGCCCGGTCTGGATTTGAACCCACCAGCTCAGGTGTATGTGGCTGGCACCTTAGCCGCTTGAGCCACAGGTGCTGAGCCTGTGCTCTCTCTCTTAAAATACCTACGTCCTGTCCTCACCCTTCTTGTTGAATGTAGGTAACCGAAACCCCAGAGTGCCAAGGTACGGATAAGTGGGGACTGCAGGGCTGGGCATGGAAGCACATCCAGTTCTCTTTCCATAATGTCAGTCAGGCTTCTTCAACTCCATCCTTGCTGTCACGACAAAGTTCTGAGGTAAAGTAACTCACAGGTATGGTGATGGAATCAGAGAACTAAATATTCCAGTCAAAACTCTAACATTTGGAGAAAGCTAACGTGAAGTTTTTAAATGAAGACTTAGACAGAAGCTTGTTTGAATGAAGCTCATCTCTTCCCGAAAGTGTAAGTTGTTATACTCGTATATGAAGCACGCTCTTATTGTTTGTTGAATGACTGAATGAGCAACTACGTACTTCCTTCCATCACGTAACTCCTTTTCCTGCTCTTCCTTTCTAACTGTGGGCTTCTTGAGTCTTAGTTTCTTGACTCACTGCTATCCTTTCTGGACAGCTTTTGCCTTGTACTGTGGGACTTAACTGTTTTCTCTCTTGGTGGCAAAAGAGCATCTTGATCACTGAAGCACAAACACCCCAACTGTGTTTTGGTGTATAAATTCTACGGGCATCTCCCTTCACCGCCCATCTAACACCTTTTCCCAAAACTTTCTCTCCCCACATCACCATCCAGAGGCAACCCCAGGTTCAAGTTTCTATGAGAATTTGGACATTTCAACTCTGTTCCTGAATCAGGGCTGCAGGGACAGGACAGTCACTTTCTATGGCTTGAGCATCTGTGAACGACTAGCTAGGTGAAATCTAGAACAAATGCCCTGAGTAGGAGGCTGGAAATGTGGAAGAAAAGACATTCCTGGGGACTGCTGAGCTTTACCCTCCTCCCACTGGGCACAGAGCCGCCCCCACCCCTTCCCCAGGGCTGGATATGTCAGCGCCTTTTTAATCAGAGAGCAATTCTCAGCAGCGTTTTCGTTTGTAGTCCAACAACAATTTATAAGAACAGTTTTAAATGCTGAAGAAATGCTGAAGAAAAGCAAAAATAATTAGCTGTGCTGTTGAAGTCTCCTCCCCGGGCTTACTTCATTAGAAAAATCAATTGAGGCATTAATGGCCGTCTCCGTCTCTAATGAGCTTTATTCTAATTAGACTTGCACGTTATTATTTCAGTTGGAAAAAGATCTCATTTGGAATAAGCAGTGGAGTGTGACAGCCTCTGACTGTTTCTTTGACCATATATAGGAATGATCACTGTGATAATAACAGCCGTGACAACAACCTTGGCATAGTGGGCTTCTCATTTTCAAGAGAGAATAAGTATTAACTAAACAGCTTTAAAACCCCCATGAAGTGTTTATTATACCTGAGTCCACATTCTGCCAACAGTAAGGAGGTTATTTTAGAAGGCTTATGGCACAAATTGCTCAAGCTTTATCTGAGGCTGGCACTCTGATGACTTCAAAGATGTTCTTTCCCCACAAGGAGGCGAGCAAGAGTGAGGTGAAGGAAATACAGCAATAACATGGGATGTCCATGTTCTCTTGGCCATACTGAATTGATGTCCGAGAGCAGGGGGCTGGCAAACTCCTCTGAGAAAGGCCAGATAAATAGTATGTATTTTAGGCCTTGCACTCCATATGGTCTCTATTGCTGTTCAACTTTGCCACTGTAAGCATGAAACCAGCCGTAGAGAATAGTAAATGAATGAATATGGCTGAGTTCCAATAAAACTTTATTTGTGGACACTGAAATTTGACTTTCACAAAATATTTCACATGTCATAAAATAGTCTTCTTTTGGTTTGTTTTTTTTTCCCCAACCATTTAAGTGTGTAAAAACTATTCTTGTCTTGTGGGCTGGAGTTGGCCTGTGGGTCATGGATCATAGTTGGCCGATTCCTGCCCCAGAGAATAGAATTACCATCAGCAGAATCAGAGGTTAACACTGTTCAGGGCTTTGCCCTCTTCTTAAGAGCTCAAAAAGGAAAGATGATTTCCATCTGGAGAGCCATTTCTCTCCAGAATTCTTCTGCAAAATGTCATTTTATAGAATTGTTCTTATTTTACAAACAAGAAAGGAATCAAAATAAAATTTAAAAATTCATCTCCCCAATAAATCAGTTTTCAAGTTTCATGTGAATCGCTCCATATGGATATCATTTTTATATAGTTTTAATCCCTTTAAAGATGCAATTTTTAAATTTTGCTTTTTAACTTAATACAATCTTATAAAAGTTTTCTCTGTTGTGACTGATTTCTTATAATGATCAATAGATACACTATAAATTTTTGTGGAATTCTTTCTAGAAGATTGCCATGCTATTTGATGGACTTAATTAAAAGAGATGTCTTAATTAGTGTATTCTTAAGTGTAAGCATTAAGATTCAATACCTGCCTCTCCCCACCCCCTCACCACGTCATCAAGCTGGGAAATCTGGGGAAATCCATTTGTGGACTAGGGCTTCTTGGGTCTCCCGTAGGATTCACTTCCTTTTGGACATGGATTTAGCAAATCTGAGATTTTAATTCATTTTCTTCTTGACAAACATGTGCCTTCCACACAAACTCTTTTTTTTTTTTTAGAGACAGAGTCTCATATTGTTGCCCTTGGTAGAGTGCCATGGCATCACAGCTCACAGCAACCTCTAGCTCTTGGGCTTAGGCCATTCTCTTGCCTCAGCCTCCCAAGTAGCTGGGACTACAGGCGCCCGCCATAACACCCGGCTGTTTTTTTGTTGTTGTTGCAGTTTGGCCAGGGCCAGGTTTGAACCCACTTCTCTGGGTATACGGGGCTGGCGCCCTACTTACTGAGCCATAGGTGCTGCCCCCAGACAAACTCTTTATAGCTCTTCGTCCTGAAGCAACTGCTTATGCACTAGCACTTATACTGAACATGGATGGAGGCTTGGTGAGTCTGGTCACACACCTCTGTGACAAACAGATTTCCACCAAGAACTGTCAGAAGGGGTTAGACTCAGCGGGTCCCCCTCATTCCCTCTGTTGGCAGTTCCTGAGGCCCTGTGGCTGACCTGGCCAGTCAGAGGTGGAGAAATGGAGGAGGCCTTTCACTGTTCCATGGGCTGGGCCCACCTGGGAGGGAGAGGTGAGGGACATACTTCCTTCCTCCCCACAAAGGGGAGTGGCACTGTTTGACAGATGGCAGGGCTCACCTTACCCTCCTTTCTCAAAATAGGACACACATACACTTGGTCAGGAAGAAGACTATAGTTACTGATGGGAAGTCCCTATCTGTAGACAGATAATGCACTAACCAGATGCAGGGGAGAGAGGTCTGGAGGGCAGGGAGGAGTAGATGCCCCGGGCTCAGTGTTGGGAAGAACACTCTGACTCCCTTACTCTTCCAGGGCACGGCTAGCGTGGCCACCCTGGATGCACCCCAGAGGAGGAAGACAAGCAGAGCCCCTGGGGCTTTGTCATGGATCCTGAGGCTTCCACGGGCCTGGTTCCCCCATCCTGTTTTCCCAGGAATGAGCACTTTGGGAAGATAACACTTGAGGGGCCCAAGGATACATGACAGGCCAGGCCAGCAGAAGTGATTGGTCCTATGGGGACTACCCAGCTGAATGGGCTATGAAGTGCCGACCAAATTCATAGCTGTCACACATTTGACCAACTGCCAATGAGAACAGCGATTAACAGAGGTTAGGCAACCAACAGCATCTGCAGCCATGATTATCAGAACCCTTGGAAACAGGAGTGATTTCAAATGGAATCTAAGTCAGGAGATTTCAGGTGACTTAGAGTGGGGGTGCCCAACCTTTTTGGCACTAGGGATTGGTTTCACGGAAGGCAATATTTCCATAGATGGGGTTGGGGGTAGCCATGAGATTCTCATGAGGAGTGCACAATGTAGGTCTCTCACATGAGCAGTTTACAGTGGAGTTCACATTCCTATGATAATCTAATGCCACGGCTGAGGTGAGAGATCAGGTGGTGATGGAGTGACAGGGGGCAGTGGCTGTCTCTCTCTCTCTCTCTATATATATATATATATACACACATATATATTTCGAGACAGAGTCTCACTTTGATGCCCTTGGTAGAGTGTAATGGTGTCACAGTTCACAGCAACCTCAAACTCCTGAGCTTAAGCAATCCTCTTGCCTCAACCTCCCAAGAAGCTGGGATTATAGGTGCCCATCACAGCCCCCGGCTATGTTTTGTTTTTGTTTGTCATTATTGTTCAGCAGGTCTGGGCATGTTTAAACCTGCCAGCCCCGGATTGTGTGGCCAGGGCCTTAACCACGGAGCTCTGGGCGCCAAGCCCTGGCTGTCAATATAGATGAAACCAGGCTCACTTGCGCACTGCTCACCTCCTGCTGTGCGGCCCTGTGTTGTTCGCTCCTACTCACAGGCCACGGAACTATACCAGTCTGCAGCTCAGGGACTGGGGGCCACAGACTTAGAGCACGGCCCACTGCCCATGTTCGTGTTTTCTGAAAGCTTTCTTCTACCCAGGTGCACTTGCTGGTGATACCCGAATTTTGTCTTCAAGGGTTCTTGGTCTTGGGACCACAGATCAGTGGTAAGGTAGGATTTATTTACAGAAAGGGAAAAGAATACAAAAATGCCAAAGCTCCTGGCAGAGAGAACCCAGGTGGGGGAAAGAGCTCTCTGCTCAGGAGTATATACAGTGGCAAGGGGTTATTTAGGGGGAACTCAGTTGTTACATTTAGCAGCTTGGGGCCCCAACTCAGTTAATGAATGGCTACAATCCCTTTCATTCAGAACTAGGAAACTTGCATGAAATTGACCAAGCAGTGAAATTGGCCAGGCCTAAAAAAGGTGGGGTTCCTGGTTCAGCCTGAAGTGCAGAGGGAGGGAGACCTAAGGTGCTGTGTCACCCCAGCAGTTATCTGGCCCCTCTGGCTACTGGAGCCTCCTACAGACACCCCTCTCCCTGCCTAGCCTCCAGCCCGTTCGGCTGCTGCTGCTGCACCAACACCGCAAGGGCTAAGGCGGCAGGTCCTCCAGCTTAGCTCAACTGGCTGGGGCGCCACCTGTCCTGCATCACTGGGACACAGGGGAAGGTGTGAGCTTGACTAGTCACTGCTGTGTAATCTGTTCCCCCCTACTTGACATTTTGTCTTAAACATATTCCTGTTTTTTTAAATATGATTTCGAGAAATTTAAAAGATACAGAAAAGTATAAAAAATTGTGGGAGGTACCTAAGTTGCTTTCTCAGCAGGGTACCTCATCTAGGGGGAGTGCAGGGATATGCCATCCCCGGGGGCTCATCAAGACCACCCAACATAAAAGGAGCCCAGAGACACACTGAAAGGGCAAAGTTGCTAAGGCCATCCTGAGAATTAGCAGGCAGGGTGGGGCTCAATCCTTTGAATTCCCATCAGCAGTTAGATTAGAGAACCTGGCTTCCTTGCCCTTCGGGAATGGAACTGGTTTTCCCCTCCTCCTTTTCTAAATGTGTTGTCAGCCACTGACAGCCCTAAGTTCTCCATCACTCAGCCTTTCCTCTTTACCCAGTCTTTCGGGGACTTGGGATTCTTCTAATCGTATTAGAATTTTGGCCCCTTTACATTCTGCATATACCCTTTGTGTTAGAGATCAATATAAGCTTTCTGAGAAGTCAGAGTGGCGGCCTTGATTGAATCTGCCCATGTGAATCAAAGTACGCCTCTCCAGCTTGATGTATTAAGCTAGTGTAGACTCTCCGGAATTTTTCCTGGGTCTGTTTCCCCTGTTGACAGCTAACCCGGACAAAGAATATGCCAAACTCTATCTATCCTCACCTTATAAGAACTAGTAATACTTTGTAACATCTGCTGCTAGAAATAAAACTACCACCCATTCCTCCTTCCCCAACCCAGGAACAGCCACGGCCATGGTCTTGGTGCTTTTGTGTATTTGGCATCATCTCAGATTCTTTAACATTCACATCACATGACATTATAACAAATAGTCTGTACTTCTAAGTACATATGCATGCTTAAATATACAATGGGTATAAATGCATATCATTTATACATATATTGTGTAAAGACAAACCACATTGTGCGTGTGTGCATGCATGTGTGTGTGGTGTCTGTCAGTGCCTGGTATACAGCTGGTGCTTAATAAAATGTTTGTGAATGTCCCTTTATAAATAATATATGCCATTTTTGTGGTTTTCATTTCCATGGTACCACACGATTTTTAACATTCTGCATATGATTGATTCATTTAATAATATGATTTCAAATCTTTAATTGTGACTCTCTATATATGCCTGGTTCATTTCTTTTAACTGGTACACAATATTGTACTGTAGGAACACAGAGGGTTTTATTTATTAATTCTCCTCGCTGGGGGACAATTCAGTTGCTTCCAGTTTTTTGGCTATTGAATACAGAATGTTGCAGTGAACTTTATTGTATGCATGTAAGAGAATTTCAAGGCTACAGAACCAGAAATTAAATTGCTGGTTCTTCATGGTTTATATCCATACTACTTTTTAATATGTTCTGGCTACAAATCCTTCGGATGTTTTAAGTATTGCTAATCTATTCCAAACTAGTTTTGGATCTGCACCAGGGACTCGCTTGGCTCATAAATAAGGTAGATACTGATTTACGATACTCACCTGGCTCCTTGAGCAGATTTTCCATTTGTTAAGAACCCAGAAGAAAGGCAAGGATGAGTAAGCATCTCTAAACCTTTGGCAATCAATTCTGAGAATATAATCTTAAAATATTTTGATACTAACTTCCTGAATCTACTTAGACAAATGGAATTATTTCTAAATCGAGGGACATCAACCAATGTCTGCTGCAAGAATGCTTTCTCCAGGAATGGAGGAGAATGCGCCTCCACTCAAGAGAATTTTAAAGAGAGAATTAAAGTATTCCAGGAGTAACAAGACACTTCAGAATAAACTTTTCAAGAAATGCACAGAACAGGCTGGGCGCGGTGGTTCATGCTTGTAATCCTAGCACTCTGGGAGGCCGAGACGGGTGGATTGCTTGAGCTCGTGAGTTTGAGACCAGCCTGAGCAAAAGCGAGACCCCGTCTCTACTAAAAATAGAGAAACTGAGGCAAGAGGATCACTTGAGCCTGAGTTAAAGGTTGCTGTGAGGTATGATGCCACGGCACTCTACCCAGGGTGACAGCTTGAGACTCTCTCTCAAAAAAAAAGAAATCCGTAGAACATAATATGCTTCATAATTCCTCCATGTTTCATTCTTTGCTGTGGAGCAGTGGTTCTCCATCTTCCTAATGCCTCCTAATGCCGTGACCCCTTAATGCAGTTCCTCATGTTGTGGTGACCCCCAATCGTAAAATTATTTTTGATGCTACTACAGAACTGTAATTTTGCTACGGTTCTGAATCATCCTGTAAATACCTGACATGCAGAATGTATTTTCATTGTTACAAAGGGGTCACGACCCACAGGTTGAGAACCGCTACTGTGGAGGGTTCTGCTTACTGGGAAATGAACAAGTTGGGGGTAAACTGGCTAAGACACTCTCCAAGTGTTCTGCTTCTAGATACAAAGCCCCCGTGAGGCAAGGACCCTATTTTCTCAATCCTTGTCACGTGCCTCTCATGGCCTTGGCTCATTTCTGAGTCCAGAGAGCGCGTTCAAGTTAAGCTTATTAAATGAATTTATATAGTCAGTTTTATCATTTCTATATTTTGTGGGGAGTCCTTTTTCCTAGCCTTTCTTGCTGTTACAAGTGTGTTTTTAAAAATGCTTATGAAAACAATTTTTTCCAAAAACCTCATAAGAATTAAAAAACCATAAAACTTCCAGACAGGAAGAATAAGTAGAGGGACTCAGCTGTGCCTTCACCCCTGACTCACTAACTCATTTTGCAATCACAGCTCAAAAGCTAGTAGAGGTCATTTAACACCTCTCTACTATGTAAGAATCCAACTTCTGAATGCATTTAACAGGAGGGAGGTGGACCCAAGCATCAGCAGGTGCTCTGTTTTAATATTCTATTTGCAAGAAGGCATTTGTACCAAGGAAGGCACTTGCTGGAAGAAGATCCAAGTTGCTAAGTTCTACAGTTTCAGGATTCATCTCAGTCCTTCTTGTACAACTAGCCTTAATGATACAGACATGGGCAACTTCAACAGAAATACAAGCTACCAATTACAGAGAACGTACAAATCAAACACTGTACGAGACACTACGCCATTGTCTTCAATTTCCCAGACAAGTTAGTATTATCACCCAAATTTTATTGGTGAGGAAACTGAAGACTGGAGAGTTAAATTATTAGCCTGGTGTCACACTACTGGAATCAGTCCTTGGCCTTGGCCCAGTTTTGAAGCACAGCTTCTTTCTCTAGACCTGGGCTGATCCAGTTGCTTGGTACTGTTTGTACCTGCTGTGCTGCTCCAAGATGTTAAAAGCACCTCCTATCACATGGCGTCTTTCTGATCACACTTCCTGCCCCTGTATGCTTTTTGACCCCCTTGGAGCCCATGGTCTTATCTGTACCATAAACTCCTTCAACAAGTTACTTACGCATCTGTTTTGTCCTGGGCCCAGTGCTAGGTTATTAGGAAACAAAGACACATGAGAGCTAGTTCTTATCCTCAGGAGCTGTCAGTTTCAAGCTTTGAGCCCTTTTAGATAGCGCACGTTTTTAAACAATAAAGCAGTAGTTACCAAGACCGGCATCCACTCACTCAGACTGCCCTCTGTAACGCCGATGCAATACTCAGGGCTGCCAAATCCAAAGAGTGAGACGGCCACACAGAGGGAGGGAAATGGACAGACAAAGAAGAGGAAGAGAAAGGAGAAGCTGGATGGGAACAAGTCAGGGGAAATGAGCCACCAATACCACCATCTCTGCTGCCCTGAGCCACCTTGAGTTCCCTTCTCTCATCCAAATACTTGCATCCATGGCAAAATGACACCATTCCCCGATTGTGTGTTCAGAGCATTGCTGACTACACCTTAATCACAGAAACAGCCTGGTTTTTATTTGCATTCATTACTATATTCTTCCAGAACCTGAACTCTCTCTTTCTGTTGCTCTCTAAAGAACAGGCTGATAGTCCCTCCAGAATCTGCTGAGAATGAAGCCCTCCAGAGAAAGAAAGTGACAGAGGCTGAGTGTTCATTTCTTTCTGGTTTGCTGCCCGATTCATTCCCCTTTACTGCATCACCTTCCACCGTTAGCTGGCTGGGAAGGCTGGGATCCGAAGCACAGAGTGCATGCTCATGCTTCGCCAGAGGTTCCTACGTCCTCGCGGTGATTAAGAAGTCATCTGCCTAAAGCTACGAGGTAGGGATGAAAACAAAACAAGACTGAGTCACAGCCTTGATCTTTGTAATTATAGCTGTAATCTGGCTGGCAAACGAGGAGAGGTGCACGCTGGAAAGAGAGAGAGCAAGGCAAGGCGATGGAGAGAGGAGACACAAAGAGGAGCTGGGTTATTAGCAAAAGCAAGGCCCGAATACGTTTACTGTGGAGCAAGAGACTGTGTCATGGAATGAGGATGGAAGCCCCGTCCACTACTTCCAAAATATACATGTCAGCAAGAGCTTCGCTCTGCCAGTGCAGAAGGCTTTGGTTGTTAGGAAAAGTGACCACCTGCTGGGTGGGAGGGACATGACAGGACTTATATTATGATCTGATTCTACAGCAACTCGGAGGTTAACTAGTCTATCACAGGAACTGTTTACACATAGAACCCAACATCATGGTTTGTAATCATGCACAAGTCATTCTCTTCACTGGATGAAAAGCAAACACCTTCTGATCTCTGACACGGATTAATCCCATGGGTCATGCTGATCTGATGCATTATTACAGGAAAACCAGGCTACTGCAGGAACCCAAATGTTTAATACATGTAAAGATCTACAAATAAAACGAAACAGTAGAAAGCTGATCTTTTAAAATCAACTGATTTTATGTTCACAAACTGTTCTTTCTCACACATTGCCTAAAAATGTCACATTGAATTATTCCAATCAACAGAGCCAGAATCTCAAGATCACAGAGGACTATGCAGATGCAGGAGGCATGCTGATGGCTCACCTTTATGAGAACTATGAACTATTTTTAAGGAGGGGAAGGAGAATGGGCTCAGCACCTGTAGCACAGTGGTTATGGCGCTGGCCACATGAACCAAGGGTGGCAGGTTCAAACCCGACCTGGGCCAGCTAAACAACAATGACAACTGCAACAAAAAAATAACTAGGCGTTGTGGTGGGTGCCTGTAGTTCCAGCTGCTTGGAAGGCTGAGGCAAGAGAATTGCTTAAGGTTAAGAGTTTGAGGTTGCCGTGAGCTATGACACTACAGTGCTCTACAGAGAGCAACACAATGAGACTCTGTCTCAAAAAAAAAAAAAAGGAGAATGGATTCGTGTGGAGTCATCTACACTCAGTTTCCTAATCCTCCATAGAGATGTATATAGGTAAGGTTACTAGGTAGGTTCAAACATGGTCATGGGTACAGCTGGCCCCCAAATCCAAGGGAAACACATCAGTGAAATGCATCATAAAGAAATCAACAGGTTCATTGTCTGCGGCCTATGGCTGGCTCCATGGAACTATGAAACCCTGAAATGTATACTTAAAAATTGTGTGTATATGATATTATGTGGATTTTTATAGAAAGAAAATTTATATAACTTTTGGAAGATTCCAAAGAGATGCCCAAGGCCCAACAAAGTTTAAGAAGCCTTGTATTAGAAAAACTACCAGATACAAATGGCACTGTACTGAGACGTTCTTTATTCGGGGTCCTCTCTGAGATAGCAAAAGATTCTTTGGACATTAGCTGGGGTATTGTATCCTCCTGAAGTATTATAAATTATAGTGTTTTATATATATTACAAACAGTATAGAAAATATATAAATTATATTAATATAATATACATAAATTATATAATGTATAAATATAATATATGCTATATAGAAAGATATAATACATATGTTATACATATTAATATATAAATATATTACATATTATACATGTTAATATATAATATGTGATATACATATTTATATATTATGTTATATATAAATATAATACTACATTTGTCATATGTTAATATATAACATATATTATAAATTATAAATCTGTTTTTGCCTATAGGAAGTACTATTGCTGTAGATACTTTACAACTGTATTTACTTTTTCTGCTTCTTACAAATAAACTAAAATGTATAGTGGAAACCGTACCTTAAAATCTGATGTTCCCTATATTTGGTACTATATTCAGAAACTTCTCCACAGGCCAAGTTTTAATCTAAATGTATCTTTCTTTACAAGATATCCATTGTAAAAATTTACAAAATATTTACAAACTATTCTGTATGTGTTGCCCGCCTTTTGGTAAAATTCACATTTAGCTAAGTTCTATTCAGCTACAGTGTCCCATGTCCTCCCCTGTGTGCCGAGTTACGAGACACCCTGGAATCTTTCTTCCGTACATCCCATTCTCTAGTGCAGTGGTTCTCAACCTGTGGGTCGTGACCCCATTTGGGGGGTCTCCTGCATATCAGATATTTACATTATGATTCAGAACAGTAGCAAAATTACAGTTAGGAAGTAGCAACGAAAATAATTTTATGGTGGGGGGACACCACAACATGAGGAATTGTATTACAGGGTCACGGCATTAGGAAGGCTGAGAGCCACTGGTCTAGTGGGAACCACAACTTTGCTTTGCAGCAAACTGTCATTTTCTTAAAGCTGCAAAGTCAGACAAATGCCAGCCCATCAAGTAAGGTACTAGGAGCCTGTGAACGGTCAGGCATTAACATAACTACAGATTTCAGTGGAATTATGGTTGGAGGGCAGAGGGAAACATAATGAGATAAAAATAAACAAGGCAGCTCCCATTGGGTCACAGTAATTTTACTCTGCAAGAGGAAAAGCAAAAGCAACTCCAACAGAGACTCAGAGCTCCTTTAAACCTTCCCTGCTCTCCCGACATGGCTCTCTCAGTCACCTGTAGATGCAGCACAGTCCGTGGCCGCCACGTGCCAGCGGAGTGGCACGGTGCCAAGTGCCCCAGGCGCTGTCACAACTGCCTGGTTAACGGAACTGAAGTTCCAACACCTGAACTCACTCAGGAGGCAAACCGTGTTCAGTAAGGAGACCTGATTTGCAGGGACAGCAGTGGGGTGGCCTAGGGAGGGCGCGGGGGTGGTAGTGATATGTATGAGGACTCCTTGCTCAGTAATGCAATTACATTCTAAAAAAAATTCCCTTTTAAATTCCTCCCGGCAAGCGACTGCTCCCTATTTATTTTGCATCCCTTATTTCCTACCTATTTTTCTATCCCGAGTAACTAGCCTACTGCCTAGTATTCTGTAATGCTGAGTTCTTGCTACTTGCTTTTTGGGGGGGTCATCACTACATTTTCAGAAAACCACTTGTTCACGTGTGATGCAAAGGCAAACTACAGCTCTGCACTGTGACCATCTCTGAATTAGAACAGCCCAAAGTGAAGTCCAAATGAAGCTGTACTATAAATGTTAAACCACTGTAAGCTATTAATATTAACGGGGTTTTTATTTACCATTAATACTTTTATTCT
Source organism: Galagoides demidoff (assembly GCA_963574575.1). Taxonomy (NCBI): domain Eukaryota; kingdom Metazoa; phylum Chordata; class Mammalia; order Primates; family Galagidae; genus Galagoides; species Galagoides demidoff. The sequence continues at coordinate 2,143 of CAUYQV010022978.1, read as the reverse complement.
GAGGAAGACAAAACACAATTTTTTTTTAGTATCCATAGGCAAATTAGGTTAGAAGGCAAATTCAAACCATGCTCTGTAGACATCCAATAAATGCCCAGGACATGTCAAGGCAAGGTACGGTTACATCCTCACAAGGTTCTGTTTTGCTTCCCGTTAATTTAAGGGGGAAAAAAAGGAATTCCTAGACATTTCTGAGACAGGTGAAATGTTAAAATTCAAGACCTCCTGGCATGATTCAATCTCTCAGCATGAAGCTCTAGCTGAGTTTAATGTTTTGTTTTTCAATTAACCCAATAAAATCTAAGGCTAGATCTGAATTCTATTTATGGCCACCCTCACACTAGCCTGGTGCAAAGGAATATTTAGCTATGGTAATGCCCAGGGAAACAATTTGTAAGAATCCAACTTTCAATTCTGGTTATATAAACCGTGGTGAAGATGACATTAAACAAACTTATATTAAGAAGGAGCATCTTAATTTTTGGAGGGTTTAAGTTTAAATGATACACATCAAAATATTTGGAAGAATGAACTTTAGTTAAGAAAGGGGAAACAAGCCCGGCACGGTGGCTCATGCCTGTAATCCTGGCACTCTGGAAGGCTGAGGTGGGTGGATTGGTTGAGCTCAGAAGTTGGAGACCAGCCTGAGTAAGAGGGAGACCTCATCTCTACTAAAAATAGAAAAACCAGCCAGGTGTTGTGGTATAGTCTCAGCTACTCAGGGGAATGAGGCAAGAGGATTGCTTGGCCTAGGAGTTTGAGCCTCCTATGAGGCTAGTCTGATGCCATGGCACTCTATCCAGGGCTACAGAGCGAGACTCTGTCTCAAAAAAAAAAAAAAAAACAAACCAAAAAACATGGCTCAAAGAGGATAAAATATTCCCTAGAGGAATCTACAACTGGGTACAAGTCATAGATTATATAAGAGCTTTTCTCTTTGAATATAAATGTGTTTAATAATGGAACACTTGTTTATGTCAAATCTACAAATGCACCTTTGTCCAGGGAAGCTTCAATCTAATAAATGATCAAGTTATAAACTTTCTTTTTGTTCTGAGTGATCAGATTTCAGGTGGGAGCAATGAACTTGGAATTATAGAAACACACTGGAAAGAGATCATCTTAAATGCCTTGTCAGGACTTGTGAACATTGTTTAAAGAGGTATCTTAAAATTCACACTTCAATTTTTACAATGTCCCCCTAACTACTAAGTAGATCTTTCTATTGGCCAAAAAGCTAGTGAGCTAAACAATCCAAAAAAAGAGAGAAAGAAAAGATTTTCGCCATTACAGTGGGAAGAAAATACAGGTTGAGTATGCCTTTTCTGAAATTCTCGGGGCTAGAAGTGTTTTGGATTTCAGATGTTTTCAGAATTTGGAAAATCTGCATTCCATATACTTACCAGTTGAGCAGCCCTAGCCTGGAAATCCAAAATCCAAAATCCTTTGAGCATCATGTCAGCACTCAAAAAGTTTTAGATTCTGGACTTCAAATTAGGGATACTCAATCTGTATTCCTTTGTATGTATCTCTAAAACAAAGTATTATTGACAAGTTGAACAAGCTTTTGAACGAATATGTGAAACTTGGTAACTGCTCCTAAGTAAAGATTTCAACCTAAAAAGTCACTCATCAGGCAAAATTTCACTGAAAAGCATAAAATTATTATACTTCGAATATACTTTAAATAAGTATTTATTTATGCACGGCCAGGGAATACTGCAAATTATCATTGTAATTGATTACCCATCTCTGTTTTTCACATCAGTGATATTTGCTGGTCTTTTAATGGTGCCTGGGAAGGTTATATAATTATTCTTTCAGGGGATCCACCGCTAAAATATTGACAAATATAATCTCCTTTGTTATCTTACACTGAATGCTATAATCCTAAGAATTCATGAAGAAACGCTAACTTAAGAATTCACAAAGAAATGCTCAGTTAAAAGGACCACAAATTGTATAGAAGAGATAAAAATTAAAACCAAGAAGATTTATTTTATTTTTATTTTTATTTTTTTTTTTGAGACAGAGCCTCAAGCTATCCCCCTGGGTAGAGTGCCATGGCATCACAGCTCATAGCAACCTCCAACTCCTGGGCTCAAGCGAGTCTCCTGCCTCCGCCTCCCAAGTAGCTGGGACC